>OZ010737.1:99162635-99282635 GCA_963932295.1 Tipula lateralis | reverse complement strand
TTTTAATTTTTGTTAGGCTTACAGAATTTTTATTTAGGATTATTAAAACTGTTTTAATTGTAAACTTAAATTACTTAATTCTTTATAAAAATTATAAAATTGATATTTTGGTCAATTACGTTTGTGTGCTTTGTTGTCTTTTAGTGCATTCGTTTCGTTTTTAATTTATTCTTGATTTTGTTGCTTTGTTTTGTTTTAGTTTGCTACGAGCAGTTGCGATGGGAGGATGTATTTGTTTTATGATAAATTTTATGTTTTCGTAATTTATCTTCAATTTACATAAAATTTTACCTGTTTGAATTATTTTTTGTAGGTTTATAGATATTTAACAATTTTATTTAGATTTTGATAATATCTATCTGAATTTTAATTAGGAAATAAATTAAACAAAACGTTAATTTTATTATTTCCAAAAATAATTAAATTGATGTTTCGTTTAATTTTTCGAAATAGAATTAACGAATTAACAATTAAACAAATTTTGTCATTTGAAGTAGTCAGTAAAATTATGAATGGAATAATATCAAATTTATTTATATTTATATGTTTATTGAAATTTATATTTCCGCAAATATATTTTAAATTTGCCAAAAATTAAATATATTTTAGGCCAATTTTTTTTCATACTGACAAGTAAACATACAATACAATACAATAACAGTAACAGACAATGTACCATCAAAAACAAAAAGAAACAAAAAAATCAACGTAAACAAAACAAAAAAAATAATTTTTGTGACTTTGTGTATTCTTTGTGTGCTAGAGAGTTTTTCCTATACAAAATTCAAATGCAAAAGAGGAGTTACGTTATATAATCACTGTTTATAAATTTTCTCGAATCACATTGAACCATTTTGATCATGTGATCATATTCGATAAACGAAATATTATCGAACTAACATATTAGCCGAAAATAAAAATAAAAATCAGGAAAATTTCTTATGAATGAAAAATTTGAGCATGTATCAATAAATGGGAAATTTATTGTACAGCAGTCTTGATAAAAAATCATATTTAGATGCCTCATATACAAAAATTGATGTTACGGCCTGTATTGTAAGATACAACAAAGCAAAGTCAAAAAATTGCAAGAAATCGACAGTTTACGAACGAATTGTACAAATTTTGTTGTTTTCTATTCATTTACTCATACTAACTCTTAAAAGAGAATAATCGGCCTGAGCTTTATTGGTATTGATATATGTATAAATATATATATATATATATATATATATATATATATATATATATATATATATATATATATATATGTATAAATATATATATATATATATATATATATATGTATATATATATATATATATATATATATATATATATATATATATATATATATATATATATATATATATATATATATATATATATATATATATATATATAATATATTAGGTTGGCAACTAAGTAATTGCGGATTTTTTTTAGAAAATCAAAGACAATTTTTTCATGGAACTAAATTACTTTATTCTGTAATGTATTGCCCATTTCGATCAATGTCATTTCAGGCAGCATAATAATCCCACGTTAGTAAAACTTATGATTTTTATTAGCAAAAAACTGAATCAGGTACGATTTGACATCATCATCATTATTGAAATTTTACCATTTTTGTAAAGATCGAAACAAAAAGTAATCAGATGGTGTAAAGTTAGGACTATATGGATGTGGCAAGCATCTCAACCAATCTCCAATAATTTTTGCCGAGTGACCAATGATGGGTGTGCGTTTTTTTCAGTTCGTGAGGAACCCATGTATCGAGTAACATAGCCAAGTTGTTTTAAGTGATTTTCAATGCATGTATGTGATACATGAAGGTTCTCTGCAATCTCACGTGTTGTATTCGACGATCCGAATCGATTATTGCTTTGATTAAGTTATCATCAACTTCAACTGAACCACCAGAGCGTTTTTCATCTTTGAGTGAAAAATCAACAGAATTAAATTTGGTAAACCAATTTTGACACTGCCGTTCTTTTAAGGCTTTGTCACCATAAACAGCACATAACTTTTTGTGAGCTTGCGATGCGTTTTTAAAAAAGTAAAAAGCAAAAAAAATTTTTTTACTGATTGACAGCTGAATTGCCAACTGTCGAATGACAAAATGTGTTTAACATTTGTACTACTTCTGCAAACCTAATTAACTGAAGCCGTCTATGAGTGAAATCCGCAAGTACTTAGTTGCCAACCTAACATTAATGCCATGCCCTTTGAAGTTTGTAACATCTTTGCGACGTTCGAACGGCTAATGGAACGTGTACATAAAGATTTCCACTGGAAAACATACCTGGTCTATTTGGACGACATCATCGTTATGCGAAAGGACTTCAATGAACATCTACAAAACCTGAAGGACGTATTCGAAAGAATCCAATCAGCAGGATTGAAGTAAGTCCGAAGAAATGTGTATCGTTCTGAGATGAAGTCAAATATTTGGGGCACAAAACAATAACAAGCGGTATTCATACAGATGAAGATAAGATCCTCATCGTAAAGGATTGGCAAAAACTTACACGAGCTAAGAAGTTTTATCGGACTATGCACATATTATCAACAATTTGTGCCAGGATTTGTCAACATCGCAAGGCGTTTGCACAATCTAACACAGAAGAACAAGCTGTTCCACTGGAGTGATGAGCGTTCAACGTACCTAAGAGACGATTATGTACAGCACCATTGGTTTCGTATCCGGTTTCAAATAAACGTTTTATTCTGGAAACGGATGCAAGTAATTATGGCTTGGGAGGCATGCTGTCACACGAAATCGATGGACAGGAATGTGTCATCGCATGTTATTCAAAGATCTTATCGAAGCCAGAACGCAACTACTGTGTGACAAGAACAGAATTGTTGGCCATAGGAAATGTGTGGAACATTTCCGGAAACACCTCTATGGCCATTTATTTCTGTTAAAAACGGATCATGGCGCCTTGACATGGCTTATTCAATTTAAAAATTACGAAGGACAAGTAGCACAGTGGAATAGGGAGCTCATGGAAATGCGGATAGATGCGTTGTCAAGATGGCCATGTTAAGTGGATTGCAAACATTGAGGTCGAGTATAAAACAACGAGAACATCATCAATATCAGATTCATGAAAGTGTTACCAGCTGATGAATGGACTAACGATGTAATCTACAAAGAGCAACGTGAGGATCCAAATTTGTCATTCATCGTTAAATTCATGGAGGAAAAATGTCGACTAACATGGAGTGATATTGCGGATAAAGGCCCAACTATCAAAGCTCATAGGCCCAATGGGTTAATTTAGCAATGGAAGACGGATGCCTAAAGCGAACATGGGAGAGCTTCGATGGCAAAACAACACAATCGGTGATGATGGTACCGAGAATCATCTAGGAATCAACAAAACGTTAGCCAAGGTACATGAAAGGTTCTACTGGACAGGATGTAGACAAACAGTGGCTAAATGGTGTCAAAAGTGTGACCAATGCATGGCAGTGAAAGGACCGACAAAGAATTGCCGTGATACGATGCAACAGAACAATGTTGGAGCAAAATTCGAAAGGATTGCCATAGATGTTGCAGGACCATTTCCAACCAGCGGAAACAAATATGTATTAGTAGTTATGGACTACTTCACTAAATGGCCTACTT
Source organism: Tipula lateralis (assembly GCA_963932295.1). NCBI lineage: Eukaryota > Metazoa > Arthropoda > Insecta > Diptera > Tipulidae > Tipula > Tipula lateralis. The sequence continues at coordinate 99,278,998 of OZ010737.1, read as the reverse complement.
CAGTATGAGGTATACTCGATCCCAAATCAGGAAATAACCACAATCGCCAATGCAACGGTATACAATTGAATAAGCCATTATTGGGTACCCATCGAACTGCATTCCAACCAAGGGCGGGGTTTTGAATCGGTTGTTTTCCAGGAGAAGTGCAAATAAAACGCGAACCACACCTTTCCACCCATAGTTTGATGGCATGGTGGAGCGTTTTAATTGAGGATTACATTGGAGAATTTTAGTGCCAAAACCGTGGATAAAAATCAATGAAATTAGGATAAAAGTATTCCATTTTTTCTGATGCCATACCCGTCTGCGGTTCATAACACAACACGAGTAACACCAGCGACAATACTATTTGGAAACAATCTGAGACTCAAATTTGGAGCAGTTCCAACATCTTTTATTTGTGGCCAGGCATATTTGAATAACATGAAAGAAGAGATCAACAATATATACTAATTTGTCTCAAGGGAAAATCCAGTTGTCAAGTGATCGAATAATGGCACGATACGATGTACGAGCGAACAACAAAGGATTTGACAACGGTCAATTGGTATGGCTTCACAACCCACAACGCAAGAAAGGATTGTCAATGAAGTTACAACCTCGATGGGAGGAACTGTACAAGATCATACTAGAATTAACGAAGTGATCTATAGAAATCAAAGAGGAATATGAGGAAAACCCAAGGTTGTATTGTAATATCGGAAAGTGATAATTAATGAAAGTGAAGTATTTAAATATTGTAGTAATAATTATTGCAGAAAATAAGTGTGATAATAATTATTTGTGAAATATTTGTGGAATTTATTGCGTATTAAATTTATGGTAAAAACTAAAATTTTCCGAGTTTAATATTCACAATCCAGTGATCGAACCGGATAAATTATTTGTATAAACCATAGAAAGCAAAAAAGTTCAGCTATTGCCGTGACCACCAAATCCCCCGGACTTAAACATTATAGATAAATTTTGGGCCTGGCTCACACGGAAAGTATACGAAGGAGGAAAACAGTATGATTCTAAAGAAGAGCTGATTTAGGGATTAATGCGGGCTGGGCAGAAATTTAATTATTTGAAGTCATTGTATGACTCACTTAAGGATCGTATTTTTGAAGCTATTCAGCATAATGGAAGTTCCTTTAAATATTAGAAAATATATTTTAATGTAGATGTTTTTGAGTTGTATTTTTATATTTTAACCAGATCCGATTCGTAACATTACGTACGAATGTATACATGCATATTCGAAATGAATAATATGATGAATGGATGAGATATAAATAGTTTTTAGCTAAACGAGTTAATATTTTTAAAGGAATTATTAAATGGGATGAATGAATTTGAGTTTAAAATTTATAGCATCTTGTTAAATATTAATTTGATATGATTCTAAAAATCAGTAGATAAAAAAGACAAATATTTTCATTCTATGCATCTAGATTCGATTATCCATAGTAGTTTAATTATTTTGCCAATGAAATTTATTGTTTAAAAATAATTTATGTAAATATGTAGGACATTATAATCATACACAATACACATAATGTAACTAAGTAATTTTGATGTTTGAATCATCTGAAAATGGTTAGAAAAAAAAAATAATAATAACCAATGATACGGGTACTAATCGGTTAAAAGTATCGGGTTAAAAGTATCCGGTTAATGGTCTAAAAGTACCGATTCATACCGATATTCAAAAGTATCGATTTTGCCCATCACTAATTTTAATATTGTATTTAAAATCACACAAAATGATGTTATTTCATGTAATTTTTTAAGTGGTGGTAATCAAATGGACCGAAATAGTTTTCAAACAAAAAACATAGTTATCTTAATATCTGCTGTTTGCTATTGCATTCAGTATTAAATACTCTTTCTTTCTCTATTTTACTATTTTTTCTATCTCGCACGCACCGGCTGGAAATTGACTTTTGCTTCTCAGAATAAGTGGCGGTAATATATTAAACCGAACTAGTTTCAATCAAAAACCTTAATCAATGCCAATTTAGAGAAGTTACCGATTTGGGCGAAATTTTACACACGAGATTACTGTGTAGTCAGACCCATATACATGTTTCTAACGAAAAAAAGATCAAGTAGGAGACAATAATTGTCTTGTAACTTTTGAGAATACAACATAACCAAAATATTAAAAAAAATATTGAAAAGAAAATCTTTTCTGAATTTTGAGTATTTTGTAGTCTTCATTGAACCATCTTCGGTATCAATAAAGTTTCTGATGGTCTACGTAAATCAAATCTATATCGAACGTGCTAGATTAAGTTTTCCACGACGTAAGATACGACGACATACACTCGAATCTGCAACAAAAATGTTTTTATAAATTATCGAAAAATTAGTGCTTTCAGTTTTGTAATAAAATTGAAAATAAATTATGGTTATGCAATAAGAAATAATTGAAAACAATTAAACAATACCTGAAATTAAATCTCTTTTATTCCAGTGGTAAAAAATGTATCTTGTAAAGTTGCCAATGCCAATAAGGCAATGATAATTTTAACGATGAAACTCTTGGATTCAGTTTCGGAATAAACAGCATCCAACTATATTTTAATTCTCTAGTTAAACAACAATATTTTAGTATTGAGACATAAATGCATTTATTGCATTGTTTTAAGGCGAACTTGAAGTGAACGATGAAACCGTTTGTAGCTACAAGCGCAAGCTGCCCAAATAATATATAAATAAATTAGTTTGAAATGGCATACTCACCAATCGCTATTGTTACAAAACATATTTGTATTATAATCGAAATGAAACTAAGAATATATAATAACGACATCATATAATTGATTTATCTAAAATTTCATATTTTGGAAAATAAATAATATTTCAACTAAACTTTCTTTCAACACGAATCATGCATAGTATATATCGTTTGTATAAACATTAAAAAACAAATGTCAAAACGAAAACTGTCAGAACTAATAAAGACAAAAATTGCAGATTTCACCTAGCTTCTCTTAACGCCATCTTTTATTCATTCCTCACAATTGTGTTAGTAATCAGAGAACACTTCTGAGAATTAAAAACAAATTCAAAATTATGACCTATGATAAAGCTCTACCCTAAAACCAAAAATTTCCAAAAATTATTAATAAAATAAATAATGTCACGAATCACAGATGTCACCTGTGATAGTTAAGAAGAAAATTATAGCAGTAGGGATTACCCTGTAACCGAATGTTTACACATACGAACAAAATAAATAATGAAATAGGCGGAGCGAACAAAATACGACAAGAAGAACATTCGCGAAGTGTGGAGAAACAATATAATGGCATGTTCCACAAGTATTTGTGTCGTATAAATATGTGTAGATATTGAGTTACAGAGACAGTTCAATTTTGAATTTCGAAGTGTTAATATCGGGAATTGATAAAAAGTGAAGTGTTAAAATAATAGTAGTGATAAATATTGTGTAAAATAATAGTGAAAATAAATATTTGTGAACTATTTGTGTAATTTTTGTGGGAAATAATTTTAATTGAAATTTAATCTTTGCGAGTTTAATTTTCACGATCCAGGTGCCCTATGCCGGTTTTCCCTGGGAATTGGGAATTGAGAAAAAAAATTCCCATTTCCCAACTATAATAATTCCCAATATTTTATTCCCCAATTCCCAAAAGTGTATTCTGGCGTGCTGGGAATTATTTCCCCTATGTGAAATAAATAGTTTAAAATGTTCGCCACTAGAGTACCTTTTTAATAGTTTTTTTCATGGTGCTGTCACGAATCACAGATGTCACCTGTGATAGTTAAGAAGAAAATTATAGCAGTAGGGATTACCCTGTAACCAAATGTTTACACATACGAACAGAATAAAAACAAATAATGAAATAGACGGAGCGAACAAATACGACGGAAGAACATTCGCGAAGTGTAGAGAAGAAAAATAATGGAATGTTCTACAAGTATTTGTGTCGTATAAATACGTGTAGACATTTTTTCGTTTATTTTTTTTTTTTTTCGTTTATTTCTATGCCAACTGTTTTGGGGCTCAAGGCACTCCCAACTCTTTCGCGGTTCGCTTATTTACGTCCTTACCTTACGCTTTGCAGCCAAATCGAGGACGTACGGCTATAGGTCCGATTTTCCTAACCATCTGCACATTGCATAGCTCCATGCCAGCCTATAGTACTGACATGGAAGATGGGTCGGCCCATGGATTCTGCACTCCAACAGGGGGTCATAGTTGTGTTCATTCACACCACTGATCGTAATCAAGTGGTGAAAAATCCCTTTTGCAACCTGCCCCTATCGGGATTCGAACCCGGTACCTTCCGCTGTATATGTGTAGACATTTGAGTTACAAAACAGTTTAATTTTGAATTTCGAAGTGTTAATATCGGGAAGTGATAAAAAGTGAAGTGTTAAAATAAAAGTAGTGATAAATATTGTGTAAAATAATAGTGAAAATAAATATTAGTGAATTATTTGTGAAATAGTTGTGTAATATTTGTGGGAAATAAATTTAATTGAAATTTAATCTTTGCGAGTTTAATATTCACAATCCAGTGATCGAACCGGAAAAATTATTAGAATAACCACTCGGCGAAATCGTAACAATTGGTGACAGCGGTGGGATTGTGAATATCCAAAATGAAATTAATGGACTTAAAAGTGGCAGATTTAAAGAAAGAACTGGATCTACGGAATCTACCAACTGCGGGCAACCGAAATGAGTTGCAGTTGAGACTCCGTACTGCTTTGTTAGATGAAAATGTTGACCCAGATCAACATGAATTTAATTTTGGGGCACCGGATTCAACCGAGGTGCAAGTGATTGAAGTGACCACAGAGTCAACGACCAGAGTGGAAGACCAGAATGTTGTCGTTAAAGAAACTACTCCAACAACATCTGGAGGTTTCGACATGGGGCAACTAATGGCTGTTATGCAACAAATGATAGCCAAGCAAGAGCAAATGATCGGCGGCCTCGAAGTAAAAATGATAACCGAGCAAAGGGCATTGCGTGCTGAACAAGAGCAGATGATCGGTGGGTTAAAAACCGATATGATTACCAGCCAAGATCAAAGGAAGAGTGACATAAAGGAGCAAATGCGAGCCGATCAGGAAAGATTGTTGGTTGAACAGGAGATAACAAGAGCAGAACAAGAAAAAATGTTAACTGGACAAAAGCAAATTCTGGAACGAATGGAGCAACTGGAAAAGTTTCAACACGATTTAATGGAGGATGTCAATGAAAAATTGGACACAGTTAAAGAGGAAATGGGAGAACAAATCGTGGTGACCGATCAACGATTCCAGAAACTGGAGAAAGAACTGATGGATTTCAAAACCAACGGCAGTGCTCAAATTGTACGACCAACCAGTTCTATAAAATTGAAGCCACCAACGTTCGACGGAACTACACCATACAATATCTTCAAACTCCAGTTTGAAATGGCGGCTACCACGAACGGTTGGTGTGAAAATGATCTTGTGGCAGCATTAATTGTGGCGTTAAAAGGCAGTGCTGCGGAGCTCCTACAAATCGTGCCGGAATACGAACGGGAAGACTACGGAAAAATCATGTTGGCGTTGGAGCGCAAATATGGAGGAGATCATCGACGGGAGCTTCATCGTATGGAGTTGAAGGGACGATGTCAGCGGGTTGGAGAGACGCTCGAGGAGTATGCGGCTGATATAGAGCGGTTAGTTCACCTCGCCCACTACAACATGGCAGGAGAATACACCGAGCGTATTAAGCGACGCTTTCACAGATGGTATACGAGACCCCGATACGAGACGTGCAGTTGTATTATCTCCAAAAGCAACGTTTGCGGAAACCATCGCGTGTGCATTAACCAACGAGACTGCAAACAACATCATCAAACCAGCAGTCAAGGTACGTCGTGTGGAAGTGAAACCAGCAATCAGTCACAAACAGGGCAATAACATCAGACCAGCAGATAACTGGCGGACAACGAGATTCCGGGATGGAACTAGTAAAATCAGATGTTGGGTTTGTGACAAAATAGGACACATCTCAAGGGAATGCTGGGAGATAAGGCGCAAACGTTCGAGAACACCATCGCCGATGTACCGAAGGCCACCCGAGGCAAGAAAAGCAACAACCGAGGAGGAACGCCAAACAACAACGAAGGCGTTAAACGAGTAAGAGTCAGCTTTGAGGAGCAAAAGCTGACTCCCACAACCAAATGCACCATAACCTTCTTCCCTATTTCCAGATTGGCAAAAGGTGGTGATAGCTTGATGGTGCGAGGCAAAGTAAAGGGACGATCCAGTACGATAACGTTGGACACCAGAGCAACGAGAACGATTGTGCGGCCGGATTTTATCACGGATGGAGTTCGGACGACGAAAGGGTTCAAGTTACAAACGGCGACAGGCGACAGTGCAGCTATCAAAGGAAAGAAGGAGGTTACAATACGAATCGGGAACAACAGTTTTCGACATGAAGTTCTGGTTGCGGATATTGTGGATGAGGTCATCCTGGGAATGGACTTCATGAAGCGAAATGAATTCGTATTGGATGTCGGACAGGGAACATTGAGCTACGGTAATATCGAACTGCCTTTGCAACTGAACAACGGGAAGGAGCCAGTCGTAAGGAGGATCACATTGGATCATCGGACGAAGCTACCACCACACTCGGAAACGGTTATTTGGGGGAAATTGGATGGAGGTCCTGGAACGCAAAGGTTGTGGGTTGTGGAAGTCAACAGTGACGTAATACAAACCAAAGAAATTATCATTTGAAAAGCTTTGGTTAAGCCGGATTGTGACTTTAGAGTTCCGATAAGGGCTCTGAATTTATCGGATGTGACAAAAACAATTAAAAAGGGAACTATCATCGGCCGAGGTGAGGAAGTATCCACCATTATAAAATGCGAGGAGGCGAATCCGTGTGTAAAGGCCCAGGACCAACGACAACGGAAAATAACGGAGGAACTAACACAGAAATGGACGGAACAATTAACGCCAAAAGAAAAACAAGCAGCAAAGGAGTTGCTTCAAAAATATATATCCATTTTCTGTGGGGCACCAGAACAAGATAATGGCAGAACAAATATGGTTAAACACCGGATCGACACAGGAACATCAACCCCTATTCGACAAGCGCCAAGAAGGTTACCATTGGCTAAGCAAGCGGAGGTGGATAAGATGGTAACTGATATGCAAACATCGGGAGTAATTGAGCAGTCAACGAGTCCGTGGAGTTCACCAGTAGTATTGGTGGAAAAGAAGAATGGAAGCATGAGATTCTGCGTTGATTATCGGAAGCTCAACACAGTTACCAAAAAGGATAGTTACCCATTACCAAGGATCGACGACACACTGGATACATTGGCAGGAGCAAGGATGTTTTTAACATTGGATTTACAGAGCGGTTATTGGCAAACGGAGGTCGCAGACGAAGATAAGGAAAAGACAGCGTTCAGTGTGGGCAATGGATTTTGGCAATTCAATGTCATGCCATTTGAACTTTGTAACGCCCCTGCGACTTTCGAACGGCTAATGGAACGCGTACTTAAAGGACTCTACTGGAAAACATTCCTTGTTTATTTGGACGACATCATCGTTATGGGAAAGGACTTTAACGAGCATCTACGTAATCTAGAGGAGGTATACGAAAGAATCCAATCAGCTGGATTGAAGTTAAGTCCGAAGAAATGTGTATTGTTCCGGGATGAAGTCAAATATTTGGGACACAAAATAACAACAAGCGGCATTCATACAGATGAAGACAAGATCTCCGCCGTAAAGGATTGGCCAAGACCGCAGAATTTACATGAACTAAAGAGTTTCATCGGACTATGCACATATTATCGACGATTTGTGCCAGGATTTGCCAACATCGCAAGAAGTTTACACGAGCTGACACAGAAGAACAAGCCGTTCCAATGGAGTGATGAGCACGAGAAAGCGTTCAATGAACTGAAGCAGCGATTATGTACAGCACCATTGCTTTCGTATCCGGTCCCGAATAAACGTTTTATTTTGGATACGGATGCAAGCAATTATGGCTTGGGAGGAGTGTTGTCACAGGAAATCGATGGACAGGAACGTGTCATCGCATATTATTCCAAGATCTTATCGAAGCCAGAACGGAACTACTGTGTAACAAGAAGAGAATTGTTGGCCATAGTGAAATGTGTAGAACATTTCCGGAAATACCTCTATGGCCGATCATTTCTGCTAAGAACGGATCATGGCGCCTTGACATGGCTTCTTCAGTTTAAAAATCCCGAAGGACAAGTAGCACGGTGGATTGAGCGATTGGGGAGTTTTGTTTACGAAATCCAACATCGGAAAGGAAGCGCTCCTGGAAATACGGATGCGTTGTCAAGACGGCCATGTAGAGTGGATTGTAAACATTGTGGTCGGGTGGAAAGCAAAGAAAACATCGTCGACATCAGACTAATGAAAGTGTTGCCGGCTAATGAATGGACCAAGGATGTTATCTCCAAAGAACAACGGGAGGATCCAGATTTGGCAGTGATTATCAAATTCATGGAGGAAGAACATCGTCCCACATGGAGTGATATTGCGGATAAAGGCCCAACTATCAAGGCTTATTGGGCCCAATGGGATAGTTTAACCATGGAAGACGGCTGCTTAAAGCGAACATGGGAGAGCTCCGATGGCAAGACAAAGCAATCGTTGGTAGTGGTACCGAAGATCAGGATGGCGGAAATATTGGAGGAATACCACGGAGGAACAAGTGGAGGTCACCTAGGAATCTACAAAACGTTAGCCAAGGTACGTGAAAGATTCTACTGGGCAGGATGGAGACAGGCAGTGGCTGAATGGTGTCAAAAGTGTGACCAATGTATGGCAGTGAAAGGACCGGCAAAAAAGAGCCGTGGAGCGATGCAACAATATAATGTGGGAGCACCATTTGAGAGGATTGCCATAGATGTTGCAGGACCATTTCCAACCAGCGGTAGTGGCAACATATATGTTTTGGTAGTAATGGACTACTTTAGTAAGTGGTCAGAGGTATACCCGATTCCAAATCAGGAAACAACCACAATCGCCAATGCAGTGGTATACAATTGGATAAGCCGTTATGGGGTACCAATGGAACTGCATTCCGACCAAGGGCGGAATTTTGAATCGGTTGTCTTCCAGGAGATGTGCCAACTACTGGGAATTAATAAAACGCGGACAACACCTTTCCACCCACAGTCCGATGGCATGGTGGAGCGTTTCAATGCCACGTTGGAGGAGTTTATAGCCAAAACAGTGGATAAAAACCAGCGGAATTGGGATCAAGGTATTCCATTGTTCTTAATGGCTTATCGATCTGCGGTGCATAACACAACAGGAGTAACACCAGCGACAATACTTTTCGGCAACAATTTAAGACTGCCAGGCGATCTCAAATTTGGAGCAGTTCCATCATCAGCCAAATGTGGACAAGCATATGTGGACAACTTGAAAGAGGAGATCAACAACATACACGGATTTGTCAGAGAGAAAATCAAATTGTCAAGTGATAAAACAAAGGCTCGGTATGATGTACGAGCGAATAATAAAGGATTTGACGAGGGACAATTGGTATGGCTTCACAACCCACAACGTAAGAAAGGGTTATCGCAGAAACTACAACCTGGATGGGAGGGACCGTACAAGATCATAACAAGAATAAATGATGTGATCTATAGGATCCAAAGAGGAGTATGAGGAAAACCCAAGGTTGTACACCTGGAGCGACTGGCGTTCTATAGAGGAAGAGGTCTGGATCCTGTTCGGGACGAACAGGTTTGGGCGGAGGGTAGTGTCACGAATCACAGATGTCACCTGTGATAGTTAAGAAGAAAATTATAGCAGTAGGGATTACCCTGTAACCAAATGTTTACACATACGAACAGAATAGAAACAAATAATGAAATAGACGGAGCGAACAAATACGACGTAAGAACATTCGCGAAGTGTAGAGAAGCAAATAATGGAATGTTCTACAAGTATTTGTGTCGTATAAATACGTGTAGACATTTGAGTTACAAAAGAGTTCAATTTTGAATTTCGAAGTGTTAATATCGCGAAGTGATAAAAAGTGAAGTGTTAAAATAAAAGTAGTGATAAATATTGTGTAAAATAATAGTGAAAATAAATATTTGTGAATTATTTGAGAGATAGTTGTGTAATATTTGTGGTAAATAAATTTAATTGAAATTTAATCTTTGCGAGTTTAATATTCACAATCCAGTGATCGAACCGGAAAAATTATGAGAATAACCACTCGGCGAAATCGTAACAGTGCGCTATGTTATTATATTTGAATATGATTTAAAAATTGACGGATGAAAAACAAATTTAAAAAAATAATAGGTGTTTTCGCTTTTGAAAAACAATTAAAAAATTTTTAGGGTCGGAATTATTTTCTACATTCACTATTTATTATGATTATTACTATTTATAAATGAGCTAATTTTTTTTATATTTTAGGGCAGATAAGATCAAATTTAAAACAAAATATTATTTATTATAGTATTTTTCCCTATAATAAATAATAAAATAAATTTAAATTTATACTCTAGTATTATGATTATGAGTATTTTACCATAAGAAATATGAATTCCCAGCAATTTTAATAGGGAAAAATAAACGTCAAAACTGTTATAATTGGGAAATATTTTTTCCAAACGAAATATTTTTCCCAATAGCCAGAATACACTTTTGGAAAAAATAATTCCCAACTGTTATAAAAACGTCAAAAATTCCCAATTCCCTGGGAAAACCAGAATAGGGCCACATTGATCGAACCGGATAAATAATTTGAATAACCACTCGGCAAAATCGTAAAAGTTGGTGACAGCGGTGGGATTGTGAATATCCAAGATGAAATTAATGGACTTAAAAGTGGCAGATTTGAAGAAGGAGTTGGGTCTACGGAATCTACCAACTGCGGGCAATCGAAATGAATTGCAGTTGAGACTCCGTACAGCTTTGTTGGATGAAAATGTTGACCCAGTTCAGTTTAATTTTGGGGCACCGGATTCAACCGAGGTGCAAGCGGTTGAAGTGACTACAAAATCAACCACCAGTGGCCCTATTCTAGTTTTCCCAGGGAATTGGGAATTGGGAATTTTTGACGTTTTTATAACAGTTGGGAATTATTTTTTCCAAAAGTGTATTCTGGCTATTGGGAAAAATATTTATATCATATACACTGTACAATTATAACAGTTTTGACGTTTATTTTCCCTATTAAAATTGTTGGGAATTCATATTTCTTATGGTAAAATACTCATAATCATAATACTAGAGTATGAATTTAAATTTTTTTTATTATTTCTTATAAGTAAAAACACCTATTTTTTTAAATTTGGTCTTATCTGCCCTAAAATATAAAGAAAATTATCTCATTCATAAATACTAATAATCATAATAAATAGTGAATGTAGAAAATAATTCCGACCCTAAAAAATTTTTAATTGTTTATCAAAAGCGAAAACACCTATTTTTTTTTAATTTGTTATTCATCCGTCAATATTTAAATCATATTCAAATATAATAACATAGCGCACCATGAACAAATCATTAAAAAGGTACTCTAGTGGCGAACATTTAAAACTATTTGTTTCACAGAGGGGAAATAATTCCCAGCACGCCAGAATACACTTTCGGGAAGTGGGGAATAAAATATTGGGAATTATTATAGTTGGGAATTGGGAAAATTTTTTTCCCAATTCCCAATTCTCAGGGAAAACCAGAATAGGGCCACACAGCGGAAGAAGAGAATGTCGTCGTTAAAGAAACTACTCCAACAACATCTGTAGGTTTCGATATGGGACAATTAATGGCCGCAATGCAAAATATGATTGGAGGTCTTAAAAATGAAATGGTTAGCGTGCAGGAACAAATGATCGGCGGCCTTGAGGGAAAAATGATTACCGGTCAAGATCCATTAAAAAGCGACCTGAAGGAACAGATGCGTGCCGATCAAGAAAGCACGAGAACAGGACAAGAGAGCATCATCGAACAGTTGGAGCAACAAGAAAATGTGTCAACGAGAAGTTTCGAGAGCTTTCCGTTACATTTAACACAAAAGTTGACAGCATCAAAATCGAAATGGATCAGCAATTTGAGGTGGCCGACCAACCATTTATGAAGATTGAAAAGGAGCTAATGGATCTCAAAACCAACGGCAGTGCTCAAGTTACTCGACCAACCAGCTCAATAAAATTGAAGCCACCAACGTTCGACGGAACTACACCATTCAACATCTTCAAACTCCAGTTTGAAATGGCGGCCACAAGGAATGGTTGGTGCAAGCAGGATCTTGTGGCAGCATTAATTGTGGCGTTAAAAGGCAGTGCTGCTGAACTACTCCAAATCGTGCCAGAATACGAACGGGAGGATTACGGAAAAATCATGTTGGCGTTGGAGCGGAAATATGGTGGTGACCATCGACGGGCGCTACATCGAATGGAGTTAAAGAATGGACGATGTCAGCGGGTTGGAGAGACGCTCCAGGAGTATGCGGCTAACATAGAGCGACTAGTGCACCTCGCCCACTACAACATGGCAGGAGAATACACAGAGCGGATCAAGATCGACGCTTTCACCGATGGTATACGGGATCCCGATACGAGACGTGCAGTAGTATTGGTTCCAAAAGCAACGTTTGCGGAAACCATCGCGTGTGCACTAACCAACGAGACTGCAAACAACATCATGCCTTTGCAACTGAACAACGGAGAGGAGCCAATCGTAAGGAGGATAAAACTGGATCATCGGACGAAGCTACCAGCACACTCGGCAACGGTTGTTTATAGGAAATTGGATGAAGGTACGGAGTAACGGATTATCCAAGAAGCTAGAACCTCGATGGGAGGGACCGTACAAGGTCAGAACTAATGATGTGATCGATAGGATCCAAAGAGGAGTACGAGGAAAACCCAAGGTTGTACAACTGGAGCGACTGGTGTCCTATAGAGGAAGAGGTCTGGATCCTGTTCGGGACGAACTGGTTTGGGCGGAGGGTAGTGTCACGAATCAAAGATGTCACCTGTGATAATTAAGAAGAAAATTATAGCATTAGGGATTACCCTGTAACCAAATGTTTACACATACGAACAGAATAGAAACAAATTATGAAATAGACGGAGCGAACCGAATACGATGAGAAGAACATTCGCCAAGTGTAGAGAAGAAAAATAATGGAATGTTCTACAAGTATTTGTGTCGTATAAATACGTGTAGTCATTTGAGTTACAAAACAGTTCAATTTTGAATTTCGAAGTGTTAATATCGGGAAGTGATAAAAAGTGAAGTGTTAAAATAATAGTAGTGATAAATTTTGTGTAAAATAAAAGTGAAAATAAATATTAGTGAATTATTAGTGAAATATTTGTGTAATTTTTGTGGGAAATAATGTTAGTTGAAATTTAAAGTTTGCGAGTTAGATATTCACAGTCCAGTGATCGAACCGGATAAATAATTTGAATAACCACTCGGCGAAATCGTAACAATTGGTGACAGTGGTGGGATTATGAATATCCAAGATGAAATTAATGGACTTAAAAGTGGCAAATATGACCACGGGCTACAGAATCTACCAACTGCGGGCAATCGAAATGAGTTGCAGTTGAGACTCCGTACAGCTTTGTTGGATGATAATGTTGACCCAGATCAACATGATTTTAATACGGGGCACCCGGATTCAACCGAGATCCAACAGGTTGAAATAACAACGGAAGCAACGACCAAAACGGAAGAATATCAGAATGTCATCGTACGGGAAACCACTCCAACGACACCAGGAGCGTTCGATATGGGGCAATTGATGGCCGCAATGCAACATATTATTGGAGGTCTTAAAAATGAAATGGGTACCGCACAGACGCAAATGATCGGCGGCCTCGAAGTAAAAATGATTACCGGCCAAGATCAAATGAAGAGTGACCTAAAGGAGCAGATAAGAGTCGATCAGGAAACATTGTTGGCTGAACAGGAGATAACAAGAGCTGAACAAGAAAAAATGTTAACTGGACAGCAGCAAATTCTGGAACGAATGGAGCAACTGAAAAAGTTTCAACACGATTTAATGGAGGATGTCAATAAAAAATTGGACACAGTTAAAAAGGAATTGGGAGAACAAATCGTGGTGACCGATCAATGATTCCAGAAACTGGAGAAAGAACTGATGAATTTAAAAATCAACGGCGGCGCTCCAATTGCTCGACCAACCAGCTCAATAAAATTGAAGCCACTTACATTCGACGGAACCACACCATTCAACATCTTCAAACTCCAGTTTGAAATGGCGGCCACAAGGAATGGTTGGTGTGAGGAGGATCGAGTAGCAGCATTAATTGTGGCGTTAAAAGCCAGTGCTGCGGAACTACTGCAAATTGTGCCGGAATACGAATGGGAAGACTACGGGAAAATCATGTTGGCGTTGGAACGTAAATATGGAGGAAACCATCGACGGGAGCTTCATCGTATGGAGTTGATGAGTAGATGTCAGTGGGTTGGAGAGACGCTCCAGGAGTATGCGGCTGATATAGAGCGGTTAGTGCACCTCGCCCACTACAACTTGGCAGGAGAATACACAGAGCGGATCAAGATCGACGCTTTCACATATGGTATTCACGATCCCGATACGAGACGTGCAGTTGTGTTGTCTCCAAAAGCAACGTTTGCGGAAACCATCGCGTGTGCATTAACCTATAAGACTTCAAACAACATCATCAAACCAGCAGTCAAGGTACGTCGTGTGGAAATAGAACCAGCAATCAGTCACAAACAGGGCAATAACATCAAACCAGCAGATAACTGGCGGATAACGAGATTCCGGGATGGGACTAGTAAAATCAGATGTTGGGTTTGTGACAAAATAGGATACATCTCAATGCTGGCAGATAAGGTGCAAACGGGCGAGAACACCATCGCCGATGTACCGAAGGCCATCGGAGGAAAGAAAAACAACAGCCGTGGAGGAACGCCAAACAACAACAAAGGCGTTAAACGAGTAAGAGTCAGCTTTGATTAGCAAAACCTGACTCCCACAACCAAATGCTCCATAACCTTCATCCTCATTTCCAGATTGGCAAAAGGATGGTGATAGCTTGATGGTGCGAGGCAAAGTAGAGGGACGATCCAGTATGATAACGTTGGACACCGGAGCAACGAGAACGTTTGTGCGGCCGGATTTTATCACGGATGGAGTTGAGCCTATGAAAGGGTTCAAGTTACAAACGGCGACAGGCGACAGTGCAGCTATCAAAGGAAAGAAGGAGGTGGAAATACGAATCTGGTGGGTCGAGTTAGTTCAATTTTGAATTTCTAAGTGTTAATATCGGGAAGTGATAAAAAGTAAAATTTTAGTGTTAAAATAATAGTAGTGATAGTTATTGTGTAAAATAATAGTGAAAATAAATATTAGTGAGTTATTAGTGAAATATTTGTGTAATTATTGTGGTAAATAAATTTAGTTGAAATTTAAAGTTTGCGAGTTAGATATTCACAGTCCAATGATCGAACCGGATAAATTATTAGAATAACCACTCGGCGAAATCGTAACATTAATGATATCTAACAAATATCATTTTTCCATGAACCGAGTTAATTTAGGTTTGGTTTGAGTTAATAACATGGCGGCGCTAATCCGTATCGTTTCCATGAACAAGTATAGAGTAGAGTTAATTTGACAGATAAGTTTAAGGATAAAAATCAATTCGATATATTTTCTATTACGTTTTGTTGTATTTCAATGAGTGAAGTTTTCTTGTATTTCAATGAGACTTGTTTTGATCACAACTAAACAAACAAAACGAAATAAAATAAAATATCAAGCGAACTTAACTCAAACGTATTGGTTTCGTTGAGTTTATTTGGGTTTAACGAAACTCTAACCTAATCTGCGTTTCCATGCACGTAAACCTGAGTAAACCTGGGTTAACTCTGTCATGGAAACAGGGTAAAAGTCACTTAACTAAACTTTTTCATTATGTTTCATTCCTTTTTTTAACTTTTTTTTTTTTATTTTATTAATTTTATTTGAGCGATTTTAACTTCATCACATCCCAAAATTAACTGTCTCGACCCACCAGTTTCTTTTTATTTTTCTCTTTCGAACTTCCAGGTTTAGCACATTACCACTTGCAAATTTCCCGCCAATTTTTTTATTAAAGAAGACCAAAAAATAATAATTTTTTTGCATAACCTTGGAATCATCATTCTTAAGTACCTCTTTGATTTTGCAAACGTAAAAAAACAATACGGGAGAAGAATGATAAGATATTCGTAATAAATGTATAATATATGACCGGTGTTAAATTGTTATGTTTTGCGAATCGTTACAGGGCAGGTTAAAAATTTCAACTACATACTTAGTTATAAGTTTGAAGCTGAAAATGAAGCAAAATGGTCTATGTCTTTATATATTTCAAATGATATGTACCCAAAATTTTATTATTCTCGTCCGATAATACATAATTTAATTTTTCAGGCTTTTCGTGAACTATTGCTTTTATAAAAAGAAATGCGAATTTACCGAAAAAATTTTTTGAGGCATCACTGGTTGGGTGCTGCTTCACGTATACAGTTTGACCAATCTCCAAGTCTCTTTCACGAGTTCTTAAGTTGTATCGTTCCGAATATTTGGCATAAGCTTTACTAAGGTTTTTCTTAACCTCGTCATGCACTATGTAGCCTGTCACCAACATTTGCCCAATTTAGATTACCTTCATCCATCCAATTTAATTCCTGATACAGTTTATATTCATTTCCATGTACTATTTTATGATAACCATATAACAAAAAGTGAGGCGAAAAGCCTGTAGATTTGTGTATCGAATTCCTAAGAGCACTAGAAATTTGAGGTATATACTTATCCCATGCAGTATGCTTGTCTGTCAAATAGGCTCGAAAAGCTGCCACAATAGATCTATTAACGCGCTCTGAGGCGTTTCTTTGAGGCGAGTAGTACGCTGTTTTTATATGGGATATACCATATTCTTCGACCAGGCTTTGGAACTCCTTTCCAACAAATTGGACTCCATTATCAGGGTGCACTGTTTGAGGTACGTTAAACAGGGTAAATATCTCATTTCGTAGACAGTTAACTATATTGATGGCTGTTGCTTTCGCTAATGTTTTTAAATAAACAAATTTAGTTAAATGGTCTACGACTATAAATATTGTAGTTTTTTCATTTGAGGTACGAGGATACGGACCCAATAAGTCAACGTAAATCTTCTGCCATGGCCTGTCTAGTATAGTTAATTTTCCTAAAGGTTTCCAGCTTTTGATGGCACATTGATTTCCAGCTTTTGATTGTTTACAAATTGTAAAATTTCTTATATACATACTTGTGGATATCATTAGCCATTTTGGGCCAGTAGTAAAGCCGATCTAAAGTTTTCCTTATCCCACCATGTGCGCTAGCAGGTGCATTATGCTCCGTCTCTATTACTGTTTTTCTATAGTTTAATGGGACCCACAGAAGGAACGTGCGTTAGTAGCATGTTCGGTTTAGGCTCTATTCTTA
Organism: Tipula lateralis; assembly: GCA_963932295.1. Taxonomy (NCBI): domain Eukaryota; kingdom Metazoa; phylum Arthropoda; class Insecta; order Diptera; family Tipulidae; genus Tipula; species Tipula lateralis. The sequence continues at coordinate 99,261,504 of OZ010737.1, read as the reverse complement.
TAAGTATCCCTCCATTTCGAATACATATGTTCAAATACTTGTTCGGAATATCTTCAATTTGATTCTTTAGTTGTTGGTATGATTTATCGCCATCAGCATCGAAGAGATCCATGTTGTGTAATTTTACATCAGAGTTTACTTCATTTATTGTGTCACAGTATACTCTAGATAATGTATCTGCCACAACATTATCTTTTCCTTTTTGATGAATAATCGTGAAGTCAAACGCTTGAAGTTTGAGACTCCATGGAGCTAGCCTACCACTTAGATCTTTTTGTGACATTAACCACTTAAGACTAGTATGATCGGTAATGATGGTAAACCTATAACCTTCGATGTACGGCCGAAATTGTTCGACACTAAAGACAGCTGCTAAACATTCTAGTTCTGTCACCGTATAATTTCGTTGTGCCGAATTCAGTTTTTGAGAAATGAAGGCTTCTCACCATTATCGTCATCTAATTGAAAAAACACACCACCAATACCCTGTGTACTGGCGTCACACCGAATGAAAAATGGTTTTGCGAAATCTGGATTATGAAGAACCGGAGCATGGCACAGTAAATGCTTAAGTTCCTGGAATGCCAAATCAGTATCTTCCAACCAATTAAATTTTACTCCTTTCGTAACAAGTTGGTAATGGGAGCGGTAACGTCTGCGTAGTTTCGGATAAAGCGACGATACCAGCCCGCCATTCCAAGAAGTCGTCTGCTTCTGTTTAACAGTTTTTGGCGCTGGAAAATTAGCTATTGCATCTAATTTTGCTGGGTCAGTTCTGAGTCCTTGTTCTCCATTAATATATCCTAGATACCGAGTTTCTTTAAGTAGAAAGTGGCTTTTTTCAATATTAAGGGTTAGTCCGGCCTTTGAGAGTAATACCGTAACTTTTTCCAACAATTCCAGGTGCTCGTCAAACCCAGCTGAAATTATCAGTAAATCATCTAAATAAAAATTCTCTCGTAGCTGATGTAGTATCACTCGATCCAACAGTCTGCACATGGTTTGGGGTACGTTGCATAACCCAAACGGCATGACACAGAACTGATAGAGAGGACGGCCCGGTGAAAACTGTTATCTCTCTTGAGGCACTAGATAACGGAATTTGCCAAAAGGCATCCTTAAGATCTAGACTAGTGATGAATTTAGTTTCTTGCATTCGTTCCAATTAACCATTTATAATAGGAAGTGGGTATGCATCTTTCTTCGTTACCATATTTATTTTCCTTAAGTCTAAACAAAGTCTGCTTTTACCGTTCGATTTTTTTTTTACCAAAACAACTGGAGAGCTCCAAGGACTGCTGTTCTCTTCTATGACACCAAGCGCTATCATTTGGTCGATTATATTATATATAAGCTGGAGAATTGCTGGAGAAACAGAATATTGGCGTTGTTTGATGAATGCGGCATTTCCTACATCAATAATATATTCGACCAGATTAGTTTTACCTAAACATTGAGATGCAAAAGAAGATAACATGTCTATGATAATCTTTAATTTAGACTCATTGATTGGATCAAGTATATGGCGAGAGTTATCGAGGTTTTTTCATTTTAATTTTACTTATAATCTCCGGAGCAATGTTAAATGCACGCCAGAAATCCACGCCGAGGTAAAGCTCTGATTATAGCGAGGAAACTACACAAAATTTGATATTTTCTGTTTTATTCATGAAGCTGACAGGTAAATTGACATATCCTAATATGTACTCTGTTGATAGAACCATCGGCAGTTTGTATTTTTGAGTGGAACGATTTAAATTTTATGCCTAGGGCTTGAAGGAATGTTAAAGAATTTTTCCCAAGAATGCTAACACTTGCGCCACTATCTAAAAGTCCTAAGATATATTTACTGTTCACTTTTATTTTTGCATAAGGTCTAGGATCGTTATCTATATAATCGCTTATCGAAGATATCGAACACGCACGGTAAAATTGTTTTCGTTCCTTCCAGTAAATAAGAATTCGTGTAAGCCGTTTATGTATTATTGGTTGGATGTTTGAATAATTTGTGCAGGGTTCGAAGTAGATGGCTGTTTTGGCAGTGCAGATCTGGGGCCGAACATTCTCTCCGAACGAGGTTCCCCAGTTTGTACGGCGTTCGGAACAACATTTCCCTGTACTCTTCGCTTTTGACATCTTTAAAATTAAAATTTGCCAATCCACATCCCTCGCAGAAATTGTGAGTCTTCTCCATTGGACAAAAGGAATGTCTATGACCTCAATCCTTGCAGTTCCAGCAAACCAAAAAATTGTGTCTTATGCCATCAATTTGGTTCGGTTCGTGAAATTGGTCCATCTGTTCATCTAGATTGTGATCAAAATTTAACTTATACGACTTGAAGCAAAAGTTTGATTGTTCTTCTGGCCGTTCTGACAACTGGGCTACTGTTAGTGGACGCCGATTCCGTGACTCAATCATTCGGCGAGGATCGAAACCCGATGTGGCCCACAATTGTTCATAGTTATCACATGCTTTTCTTAAAGAGGCTATGATGTCAAGTTTTATATTATAGATAGCACTTTTGAGCGCTGATATCTTTTCCTTTAGTGAAACAAATAGAATTTTAAAATATGTGCAACCTGTTAAAAAGTGTGAAAATAGATTGAAACAGTGCATGAAATTAGTGTAAACAAGATTAATGTTAAAAATTAATAAAAAATGAAGCAATAAGCACCAAAAAAGTGAAAAACTGAAATTGTGTTTTATCAAACAAAGAATTTTGACAATACGCAACACAATGCTTTAAATACGCCTCTAATTGGAAAAAAGAACAACTATGTATCGTATTCCAATTGGATAAGTCGGTGTGCAGTGAAATGGTAACTTTTTGTTTTAGGTTAAATCATGATCTGTATATCGTGAGGTTAAATTAAATAAAGAAAAACAAAACAAACAGGAAAGATCACAAAAAGACGAGAAATAAAACACACATGAAAAGAAAGGGAAACTGTGATCGACATTTAAAAATAAGTACTGATTTATTTTGAGTGCAAGTGATAATTCGTGCAAATGAAGTTGATGAGTAAATGTGTTGAATGTGTGTGGGCTTCAATTGAGATTTGAAACCTATGTTGAGTGCTCAGTGTTTTTGTTGGTGTTGACTTGTGACCTGAAATCTGTGTATTGCTGGACCTTTGTAGAGACCAGCGTTTCGACGAATAATTTGTTTTAATAAATAAAGATAAAGAAGTGTACTAAATCATGATATTCCTACATTCCAGACTTATTTAGTTTAGTGATACAAACATTTTAATGATGGTTTCAGTTTTGTGGTATTGTTAATGTTTATTTAAATTACATATTAGATAACGTTAAAGTGGAATAGATATATATAATGTATGTAGGTATGTATATGTGTATGTATGTATATGTATGTAAATATGTGTGTATGTATGTATATATGTATGTCTGTGTACATGTATATGCGTATGTATGTATATACATGCACATATATATGCATGTATGCATATGTGTATGTGTATGTATGTGTGTATGTATATATGTGTGTATATGTGTGTATGTATGTATATGTGTGTATGTGTATGTATGCATATATTTGTGTATAAATGTATGTTTGTATGTATGTATATATGTGTGTATGTAAGTGTATCCATGTATATGTGTATATATGTGTGTGTATATGTATGTGTATGCATGTATCAATACCAATAAAGCTCAGGCCAATTATTCTCTTTTATGAGTTAGTATGAGTAAATGAATAGAAAACAACAAAATTTGTATAATTCGTTCGTAAACTGTCGATTTCTCGAAATTTTTTGACTTTGCTTTGTTGTGCCTTACAATACAGGCCTTAACATCAATTTTTATATATGAAGCATCTAAATATGATTATTTATCAAGACTGCTGTACAATAATTTTCCCATTTATTGATACATACTCAAATTTTTCATTCATAAGAAATTTTCCTAATTTTTATTTTTATTTTCGGCTAATATGTTAGTTCGATAATATTTCGTTTATCGAATATGATCACATGATCAAAATAGTTCAATGTGATTCGAGAAAATGTATAAACAGTGATTATATAACGTAACTCCTCTTTTGCATTTGAATTTTGTATAGAAAAAACACTCTAGCACACAAAGAATTCACAAAGTCACAAAAATTATTTTTTTGTTTTGTTTACGTTGATTTTTTTGTTTCTTTTTGTTTTTGATGCTACATTGTCTGTTACTGTTTTTGTATTGTATTGTATGTTTACTTGTCAGTATGAAAAATATTGACCTAAAATTTATTTAATTTTTGGCAAATTTAAAATATATTTGCGGAAATATAAATTTTAATAAACATATAAATATAAATAAATTTGATATTATTCAATTCATAATTTTACTGACTACTTCGGATGACAAAATTCGTTAATTCGTTAATACTATTTCGAAAAATTAAACGAAACATAAATTTAATTATTTCTGGAAATAATAAAATTAACGTTTTGTTTAATTTATTTCCTAGTTAAAATTCAGATAGATATTATCAAAATCTAAATAAAATTGTTAAATATCTATAAACCTACAAAAAATAATTCAAACAGGTAAAATTTTATGTAAATTGAAGATAAATTACGAAAACATAAAATTTATCATAAAACAAATCATATCGAGTTTTGAATAAATACTCAAAGTGAATAGACGCATTTTTCATAAATATAATTTTTTTTAAATAATTATACTTATTAAACGTGCAAAGTCAATAACTATACTCACATAACACAACAAAAAAAAAAATAAAATATTTTTATTTTTATTTTTTTTTTTTTTTTTTTTTTTTCTAAAAAGTGCAGTGTTCAGAAAAAAAAAACTTTATTGTGCAAATCATAAGTGAAGTGTGTGCATTATAACATGATAATGACCTAGATTTGGGTCATTATGCATGAAATCAATAACAATACCAAAGCCATCGATAATAATGATGACTTACTTTTCAAAAAGGTGTTGCCAAATCCACCCTCTTTGGAGGTTGGCCCAAATGATTCTAGGGCGGGCCAATCATTGTTAAACCCATTTGGACGAAGTTCCAACCTGCAGAGATCACCAAAATCTTCAACTGAAAATATATTTCAGTACGAAAAAGAAAACGCCGAGCTCCGCGAACAACTGAGAGAAATAAAGCAATTCACTGCTAAATTGAAAGAAGAATTTACAATCTTAAAGAAAGAAAATGAAGAACTTCAGAAAGCTGTAAAAACACCAGCAGTAGTTGAGGCGACACCCAAACCTATAATCGAGGATGTCAGTGATTCATTCCATACGGATGAAGAAGAACTTGAAAGAGAAACTAATTGGGTCTTACATCAAATTAGAAGACCAAGCAAGAAAAGGAAAGCTCAACGCTCTCCGGAAATGGCAGAAAATTTACCTTCAACTTCAAAAGATGTTTCTAGAAGTCAGATAATATTTAAAAAACAACTGATTTCTGGAGAACAGCCATCTAAACCAAAAGAGAAAGTACCTCCACCAATTAGCATCGTTGGAATATCTAATTATTCCACTATACAATCGATTATGAAATCGGTTACGACAGCTGAGTATAAACTTGTATCTCTAAGCAATGGGGTCTGGAAAATTAATGTAATGGATTCTAACACCTATAGAGCTTTAGCTACGAAGCTAAATTCCGAAGGATATCAGTGGTTTACCTTTGAGGACAAGAATAATCGTCCAATAAAGGTTATGGCTAGGGGTCTTCACCCAACCTGCGCAACAGAGGAAATTATTGAAGATCTCAAGCAAAAGGGTCATCAAATAGAAAATGCCGTAAACATCATAAAGAAAGAAAAAATCGAAACCGAACAAGGAGTTCAAATAAAGAAAAGAGGGCTTCCACTATTTATGCTCACTTTTAATAATAAAGAAAAAGTAGAAGATGTTTATAATATCAAGGCAATACTTAACATGAGAGTAAAAATAGAGCCATTGAAAAAAAATAGCGGTCGCATACCGCAGTGCAAAAAATGTCAAGGTTTTAACCATACCCAGAAATATTGCCAAAGAGATGCTAGATGCGTTAGGTGTGCTGGTAAACATCATGCTGAGGTATGCCCGGTTGGTAAAGATGTTCCTGCAAAATGTATTAATTGCTTACAGCCACATCCGGCAAATTATAGGGGATGTGAAATAGCTAAGGAGCTACAAAGATTAAGGGATAAATCACGAAAGCAAAATTCAGTAATACTCGAGAAAACTAATCAACCTTTCACCAAAGCGGAACCAAATGAAACGGGAGAGTGGAAACTTTACTCGCAAGTGGTAATGCCGAAATCTATTATTTCAAGGAGCACTGAGGATACAACCGTGCTTCAAAAGATACTAATAAGCATAGAAGCACTTAACATTAGACTAGCTAAACAAGAGAAATGTCTTGAAGCCCTAAGTAATAGGCTAGACAAGCAAACCTCTCTAAACGAAATGGCATCCATTCTCTATTAAAATGTCTCAAACAGCAATAAATAAAACATTAAGAATAGTAATCTGGAATGCAAACGGGCTAATGCAACATCTTCCAGAACTAGAAATTTTTCTAAATTCCGAGAAAATAGATATATGCCTAATATCTGAAACCCATTTTACTACAACTTCATATGTCAAATTATATGGATACAGTTGTTACCATGCCATTCATCCAGCAGGAAGAGCAAGAGGAGGATCGTCAGTAGTAATTAAAGAAAACATCAAACATTATATAGATCTTAAAATTGAAGAAGAATTTATGCAAGTAATCACAATAAAAGTATATATAAATAACAACAAAGAATATAGCGTATCGTCAATTTATAGCCCTCCAAGATTTAATCTACTAAAGGAAGACTATTGCACATTATTTAAAACACTTGGATCTTGTTTCATAATAGGAGGTGATTTTAACGCAAAGAACACATTCTGGGGATCAAGAGTAACCTCTAAAAAAGGAAGAGAGTTGCTTGCAGCAGGACAACAATGCAGCTGCGATTTTCACTCCGGAAATCAACCAACATATTGGCCTACGGATAGAAACAAATTACCCGATCTTATAGACTTCTTTGTCACCAAAGGTATAGACGATAATTACATATACCTAGAAAGCAGCGACGGGATTATGTCAGATCACACACCTGTTATTATGACGATCAGTGCAACGATTGTTAAGAAAACAAGTCCACCATGGCTAACAAACAACAAAACCTGCTGGGGAAAATTTCAGAAACTTATTGAGGATAATATTAATCTCCAAGGGCCAATTACAAATCCGATACAGCTAGAATAAGAACTAGAACAATTTAACAGCGTCATGCAACAAGCGGCGTGGAGTAGTACACCATCAAATACAACAAACACACGCAAGAATGTTATTTATCCCTTGGAAGTTAGGGAATTGGTAGCAGCAAAACGAAAAGCAAGAAAAGCTTGGCAAAGGAATCGAGCGCCTGAATATAAAACTACTCTAAACTTTTTGTCCAACAAACTAAAGCTGCTAATCAAAGAAATAAAAAATGAATCCATTAATAAATACCTAAGTAGCCTGTCTGGGGAAAAAGATACCGAGTATTCTCTTTGGAAAGCAACAAAAATGTTAAAACGACCTAAACTTCAAATGCCTCCAGTTAGAAACGATGATGGAACTTGGGCTATAAGCGCAAAGCAGAAAGTAACATTGTTTGCAACTCATCTTGAAAACACGTTCCAGGCTCTACCTAGACAAACAGTAGGTGAAAACATACCACCAGTACATAAAGTGGACAACTATAATATAGCTGCTGTCACAGTGCAAGAATTAAAAGATGAAATCAAAACTAACCTAAATGCAAAGAAATCTCCAGGATATGACTTAATTACAGGACAAATAATAAAAGCCCTACCTGAAAAAGGAATACGAAAGCTACTCCAAATAATTAATGCAGTATTCAGACTTAAACACGTTCCAAATCAATGGAAAGTCGCTGAAGTCATCATGATTCCCAAACCAAACAAACCGTTAAATGACAAAAATTCGTATAGACCGATTTCCTTACTTTCAATAATTTCAAAAATATTCGAGAAATTACTGCTTAAGCGACTCAAACCAATAATTGCCGAAAGAAATCTTATTCCACCTCATCAATTTGGCTTTAGAGAAAATCATTCAACAATCGAGCAAGTGCATCGGATTACAAACATAATTGAAGATGTACTTGAAAAAAAGAAAGTTTGTTCTAGTATTTTTTGTTCTAGGATGTAGCACAAGCTTTCGATAAAGTTTGGCATAAAGGCTTGGAATACAAATTAAAACGAGATTTACCAAAGCAATTCTATGAAATACTTAAATCTTACATAGCTAACCGGCACTTTCGTGTTAAACTAGATGGTGAATACTCGGAAATGAAGAAAATATCAGCAGGAGTACCACAAGGTAGTGTTCTGGGACCAACTTTATATGTACTATATACCTCTGATCTACCAACGATAGAAGAGACAACTATAGCAACGTTTGCAGATGACACAGCCATATTAGCAGTTGCTGATAACATAGAAGAATCCACAAGCAAATTGCAAAGAGCGACTAATATGGTTAACAATTGAACGAAAAGGTGGCAAATAAAACTGAATGAAGCAAAATCTGTTCATGTAAATTTCACCAATAAAAAGGTTGATTGTATACCAGTAGAACTAAACTCCCAGCCAATTCCATATGCAAACACAGCAAAATACTTAGGCATGACTCTTGACGCGAAACTAAAATGGAAAGAGCATGTGAAAAAGAAAAAAGAAGAATTAAACATTAGATACAGAAAGATGAATTGGCTCTTAGGGAGAAGTTCTGAGCTTACTTTACATAATAAATTGCTACTGTACCGGCAAATTCTTAAGCCTGTATGGACTTACGGTATTCAGCTCTGGGCTGTACAAAGCAAACAAACGTCAATATCATCCAGTCATTCCAAAGCAAAGTCCTACGTGGAATAGTAAATGCACCGTGGTACGTGAGAAATGACAACATCCATAGAGATTTGAAGATGGATTTCGTTAGCGTAGAAATAAATAAATACGCAAGACAACACATGCAACGGATTAGTCAACATAAAAATGCTGAAATTCGCCGAATGTTGGATGACACAAATCCAGTAAGAAGGCTGCGAAGGAAGAAACCACTTGATCTACTAGATCAAACCTGGATCGGCTAAAAAAATATAATAAAATTATGTAAAAGGTACTAGCCTAAGGGCTATAACGCTTCAATCGTGAATTTAAATAATAATGCAAGATAAATTACTAGATGATTTGTAAATCAGTTGTAATAAATAAATAATTTAAAAAAAAAAAATAATAATAAAACAAATACATCCTCCCGCCGCAACTGCTCGTAGCAAACTAAAACAAATTACAAAACAAAGCAACAAAATCAAAAATAAATTAAAAACGAAACGAATGCACTAAAAGACAACAAAGCACACAAACGTAATTGACCAAAATATCAATTTTATAATTTTTATAAAGAATTAAGTAATTTAAGTATACAATTAAAACAGTTTTAATAATCCTAAATAAAAATTCTGTAAGCCTAACAAAAATTAAAACGCATAAAATGTTTCGTGATTTAAAAATATTGCGTAAAAACAAAATCATACTGACAACGAACACGTGCTTTTGTCTCAAATGCTCCCCTCCAAACATTGCGTAACGAAAACGTAAAGTTTTTGAGGACTTCGTTATACTGTAGTCTTCAAATTCGTTACTTTTTTCGTAACGAAAAGATAAAGAAAATGATAGTTTTACCACATGAGAATTGAAACAAAAAAATGTATACATTTTCTCTTCGCTTGCTCGTAACATTATTGAACAGCTTTTACTAAACATTTTCGAACAGTTAATACTTGATGTTTCCGAACAGTATTTACTTAACGTTTCTGAACATCTTTTATATAACGTTTCCGAACAGTTATTACTTGACGATTCCAAACATTTATTAATAATTTTTAAATAAAAGATAAATTTTCATAAATACGCAAAATTCTTTTCATTTATTCAAAATTCAATACTATACCATTATTAATTGAATAATTTAAATCTACAAAATTAATTCAATTATAAAAATGATTAAATTTACTTAAAATTATATCCAAAAATGTATTAATACATATAAATTTATAACGAAAGGCAATATTAAATTTATATTTTAAAGGCTAAAATTTAATTTTAATATATTTAAATACATATAAATATTCTAATATAAATGAATTTGTCCACACTTTATAGTTTCCTTATAATTAATATTTTATTTAAATTATCATTTAAATTTAGTTCATCTTCTGAAATATGTGACTTTGAAAAAGTTTTGTTTGTTTAATTCGTTGTCTATCTTTAGCGTATTGAAACAATTTTTTTACTGTGGTTTCAATATCCACAGGCCTTGCTCCAAATTTTTTGATAGTTGCTTCTGTTAATTGATATTTTCATTAGTCACTATTTAATAAATTTACCATATGATCAAATGACGCTATATATATATATATATATATATATATATATATATATATATATATATATATATATATATATATATATATATATATATATATATATATATATATATATATATATATATATATATATACCTTTTAAAAGTTGCATTATAGAGTACGATTTCACAGCAATGTTCCCATGTTGTCCATGCCATGAAAAGAAAGTAGCTGCCTCGTCTGTGATTAAGCTTTTCAGACAACCCCGAATATATTTTTCCATGGATGGGTCACTTATAGTTTGAAAATGTTTTTTCTGTAAAAAAATTGATATATATAAGTAACCATGTAGGCATATGTATTTAAAAATAACATACTAAATAGATTTCTGTTTTATCATCTGTTTTGTTATCTGTTTCATGTTGTTGAAAATCGTTAACAGATCTGACCGGTATTTCAATCGATAGTCCTTCATCGTTGACCATTCCTTGGCATATACATTTACTTTGGTGGTCTTTAAACTCTCTTCTTAAAAGCTTTACTTCTCATAAAGTTTCTTTCATCATTAACATAACTTTTTCTTCAAATTCATTTTTAGGTGTAAATGATGTTGAAGGCTGACATGGTGTATGAGAGTTATTTGCAGTATTTTCGTCTGTTTTGCATTTATTTTGAATGTGCGCCAATGTTTGATCCCTATTGTATGGGTGGTAAACAAATTTGTTGGTTAAGGTTGTTGCAGTTGAAGAATATGACTTGTTTGAATCCTTGTTTATATTATTTACCTTAGAACTGTTGTTTTGTAATACATTTTGTTTATTTTTAACAGATGTCTGGTGAGCTATCTTGTTTATTTTGATAACTACTTCCGACGTGGATGATCTCTTTGTATTGTAAAGGTGGTTAATCTGGGTTGAAGTTTCCGGCCGCATATTACTATCAATTTTTAAAAATTCTTTGTAGTTTTTTTCTGTGTTCAATTCAAATTGAGATTCTTCAAAATATCGACTCGTATTCATTTCTGTAATCTAAATATAAATAGGTATCAATGTAGCATAGGAACACAAACTGAAATATTGTTTGCTTTTAAACTCAATATTTTGTTTTTTATTTCAATTATGTCAAAAGAAAAAATTTGTTCTTCAAATTGTTCGTTTTTAGTGCTAAATATTCCTAAATGTTCTGAAAATATAGGATCGTTAAAATAAATATCCAAGTTCAATAGGAATTTGCCTTTAATTTTTTATCATTATGTTCCATAATTTTAAAAATTCTATCATTTACTAGAAAATAATTGTTCGGAAACGTGGAGCTAACATTGAATACGGGCCGTAAAGAACAAGATTGATAACTTTCTTTTAAATTTTCTTGTTCTATCAACCTATTATTTATCTACTGCAAAGGTTGTGAGGCTTTTTTTACCAGTTTCTTCAATAGTTGCATATAGTTTTCAAACTCAAATGCACTATAATTATCTAAATGACCATACATTTTAGCATCATCTGACAGGTGAAGTAAATTATGCATATTGTACGCCATGTTCTCAGTTCCAAACAATCTGCAAAATGTCTGACAAAATGATTCCAGCAAATTTGCAGCACATTCATTGTTATGGAAACAATCTTCTGGATGACCCAAAATCCTAATTGCACACATCAAATGTAAAAACAGATTATAATATTTCATATTGAGGACATCTTTAAATGCAACCATGCCAGTATAGAACAAAAACAAACGAAATTCTGATGTTTTCCAATGTTCCAGCTCGTTTAATGTTCTTTGTTTCCTTTGGAATTCCAGTGGAATGCATTTACGCAGCTGTAATAGTTTTAAATTAATGGACTCTACTTAATGTCTCGTTAGAGAAAATTCCGGTTTTCTGATTTTAATTAATCGATTGAGCATCTGTTTCATTACTCCAAGTAACACGCAGTGCATATAATCTATTGGGAACTGTGAAACACACCCAATAGGTAGTGTGTCTAATTTAATATTTAATTTAAGGTGATGGTTGGTATCTGTTTTATACTTAAATTCAGTGTCTGTTCTTGGTTCAGCGACACCCCCGAGAAAGCAAATTTTGTGCTTAAAATATGTTCCGGTTATTTTACATTTCGTGCAACTGGAATACCCAGAGTGTGATTTTATCCCTGCCAAAAAAATATAACTAATATATGAATTGAATATTGATATTGATACTTACCTAATAAAAATGACCTCGCAGGTGCATCGCAAATAAAAGCACGAAGTTTCAAGGAAATATGTTTATCATCATAATAAATACCATTTTTCCAATAGATGTTTAACTTCTTTTGTAAATTCTTCTAAAAATTCATCAGCATTAAATGGTTTCTTAAAACCATGAAATATACCAATGGTAAACACTTTTCTGTGTGATACTATTCGACCAAGAATAGGCCATAATTGATTAGTAGAGCTCTTGGTTAATGGGACTCCATCTACACCATGGTCAATAGTTATTGAGTCTTCGTAAAACTTGGTACTAAGAAGAATATTTCTCAATTGTTTTTCTAGCCCAATGTGTAAATATTCTCCTTTCCCCATAGGTATAATCGATTTTACTTTATTTGGAGTCTTTCTCAATGTCCTAACATCCTTAGGAAGTTGAGGGTGGTAGTTTTTAAGTATTTGAAGCAACGCATTTACTGATTCACTCGAAATGTTAAATTTTACACTCCATTCTGAAATTTCATCTAGAATGTTACCACCCACAATATATTCATTATTTTCATTTTCAAAATCCAAATCAGATTCAGATTCTGAAGTTGCTGTACTTGAATCAATATTATTTTCAAGCTCATTTATAATACCGACTGGTCTTTCACTTTTGTGACTGGTCAGATTATTGTTCTGAGAAACACAATTTTGTTCATCTTCGTCACTTGCACTATAACGGACAATTTGAGAATCGGTTCTATTCAACATAATTTTTATTTCTTGTCGAATTGAGCGATATATTTTTTGCTTAGACATTTTTAAAACGCAAGTATTTAAAAAAATAGTTATCTAAATTACACAAAAAAAATACCATGTAATTAATAATATTCAAATAATTATTAGTAATTTTATTTTTCACAAAAAAGTAAAAAATGTTCAATTTATTTAACACAATTACCGTCCAATATCACAAAAAAACAATAACTGTCTCAAAAGTTGACTATTTCTACTATTTTTCAAATTAATTAAATTTTATTCACATATATACATTTAAAACTAAAAATATAGATTATAAAGAAAATTCATATACTTTTAGACTAAAAAATATACAGTTATCACTAAAAAAAGTATTAATAAACGATCACTAATATAACTACGTCGTAATTCAAAACTAATTTATTAACATACATTTGGTGCATACGCCACAACAATTGAATACAAAACAAAATTGTTAATTTTGTATTTTATTTTTCGGTATAAAAACATATAGCGCTGTAATCGTTTAAAAGCCGTTCATAAACTTAACAATTGCGCCACGAAGATAATGTATACATATTTTGGTTGGGAGGGTCGTAGACTCAAACAAAGAAACAAAATCAAAAAGAAAATAAAAATGAAGCGAAATGCAATAGACAACGAAGAACAAAACTGTTTGCATTATTTCTAAAAAAAATTGAAACGAAGTAAAAATGGAAAAAAACGAGCGGGATGCAAAATAAAATCAGATTACTATGCGGGAACCAGAGCACAATATAACAAACAATATGCTTTGAAACCCGATATTATAAATTCATTTCGTTTAATTTTTCTATTCACGATCGAAAATATAAAAATCTAGATTCTTAAACCTTCAAAATCATGAATTAAAATATTGGTTTAAATGAAAATTATTAATCCAGGATTGTTGATAAATAATCATTTTCTAAACTCTGGAAAGTGAGTAATTGGTTATCGGGCCTGCCTACCAAGTTATAGGAAGTTAAAAGTCAAAAATTACGAAAAAAACCAGCTTTTTCATACGATTGTTGATGTATTAACCACTTTCTAACCCATTACACATACATAGGACCGGCCATGTTTTTCGATGGGAAACGGCCGTATACATATACAATTCCGATTTGGAGGTTTGTTTTTCCGATAGATGTCGTTTTATTTTATGACAGTTGTTTTGACAGCTCAAAGTGGCATTTCTACTCAGTATTGTTTGGCAAATCATTATGAATAGGTTAACTCCAGAACAACGTTTTCAAATCGTGGAAATTTATTTTCAAAATCAGTGTTCAATTAAAAATGTTTATAGAGCACTTCGTGAATTTTATGGTGCACATAATCGTCCGTCAGAGACCACCATAAAGAACGTAATTACCAAATTTCGGTCTACATTCACTCTTTTGGATGCCAAGCCACCGACAAGAATGAGAAGAGTTCGTACAGAAGAAAATATTGCTGTCGTTGAGGCCAGTGTCGAAGAAAACGACAATTTATCGATTCGTCGTCGTGCTCAGCAAATTGGACTTTGTCCATCGACTTTATGGAAAATTTTACGTAAAGATTTGGGTTTGGTGCCATACAAAATTCAATTGGTGCAAGAATTAAAGCCACACGACCATCGTTTGCGCCGTGAATTCAGTGATTGGTCGTTAAATCAATTGAACGAAGATCCATTTTTTTACCGTAAAATTCTCTTCAGTGATGAGGCGCATTTTTGGTTAAATGGATACGTCAACAAACAAAATTGTCGCATTTGGAGCAAAGATAATCCACACGCCGTTCAAGAATTACCAATGCATCCTGATAAATGTACTGTTTGGTGCGGTCTATGGGCTGATGGGATCATCGGTCCATATTTCTTTAAAAATGAGGAAGGACGACGCGTTACCGTGAATGGAAATCGATACAGAACCATGTTAAATGAGTTTTTGTTGTCAAATCTTGAAGATATGGATATGGATGAAATGTGGTTTCAACAAGATGGTGCCACTTGCCATACAGCACGTGAAACAATCGACTTATTGAAAGAAACTTTCAACGACAACATTATTTCGAGAAATGGTCCGGTGAATTGGCCTCCGCGTTCGTGCGATTTGACGCCACTCGATTACTTTTTGTGGGGATACGTGAAGTCATTGGTTTATGTGGATAAACCTCAATCGATTGACGCTTTGGAAACCAATATTCAACGTGTCATTGCTGACATACGCCCTCAAATGCTTGAAAAAGTGCTGGAAAATTGGACCTCCAGAATGACATTTGTGAAAAATAATCGTGGTAGCCATATGCCAGAAATTGTGTTTAAATGTTAAATGCCAAAAAATTATCTACCAAATAAAAAAAAATTTTGGTCATTTCATAATTTTATATGTGTTTTATTCAAAAAAAAAATCGGCAACCTCTTAAAAAAACACCCTTATACATATATATATACATATATATATATATATATATATATATATATATATATATATATATATATATATATATATATATATATATATATATATATATATATATATATATATATATATATATATATATGTGTATAGATATATATATATATATATATATATATATATATATATATATATATATATATATATATATATTTATATACATATATATATATATATATATATATATATATATATATATATATATATATATATATATATATATTGATTGATAGGACTGTAGGACCAAGTGCTAGGCAAGATTCCCGGATAACGCCGGGCCTATTCCTACGGCCGTTTACATAAAACCATAGGTAAGGATGGGAAGGTATGTTAGTAAGGAGAGAACGACCCGGTTACAGACACCTGGCAAATCGGTTACTAAACTACTGTTAATTGACAACAACAAGACAATCACAATTCTAATCTGCTAATCTGCAATCCCAATCAGCATTCTCCAGTCCGCATTACCTGTCTGCTCTGCTGTGTTTTGAATAAAATAAAAACTAAATTAAAATTAAAGTTCAAAAATAAATTTATTAGTTAGTCGCTCTAACTCTAGTTAGTATCTGTAACTAATTAATATTATTATCTGTTAATTAATTAATTTTATTATTTATTTCAACAATAAATAAAAAAATTTAACAACTGCCCGCACAAATGACCTAATTAAAACATAAGTACAGAACTCTGAAAGAAAATTTATTAACTTATGGCTCAGTTATCTGAAACAATGTAATTAATATGGTATGATAGTTTAAGCCATCCATTACGATAATATTGCCATAATTCTGTTACATGCTTATCAGAGAAACAAAATAGACTAAGGCGACAATCTTCAGCAGAACCATTTTCCTGTTACATAATACTTAAAATAATATAAATTGTTAGCAAAATCTATATCCTTTTCACATTAACATTGGTTATTATTTTTATTTGGATACGAAGGACATTTCTTATTCCATCATATGTATTTGAGTTACCTCAACAGTTGAAACTGGAGTATTTAGGTTAATTATCTTGGGGTCTTCTCATCATATGTTGCATATAAAGTTGCGTCCCTAAAATTCAAGATCCACCACCATCTAACGTGAGGGGCAATATTTATTTATTTTATGACCCGACAGCATTTGATATACATACATTATGACGACCAAATAAACTGTCAATTCGTGAATAGGGTAAATTGTTTATCTAAATAAATAAATGAGCAAGTTAGCTATAACCTGCAGTTGCAGTTAGCTATAACGTATTAAAATTAAATCATCTACACAAATTCTAAAAATAAATTTACTAGATAGGCATCTGTAACTTAATAATAATTAATTTTATTATTTATTTAAACTCAAGTCCGCACACCAATCATAGTTACAAAAAAAATACAAAACTCTTATTTAATTAACTTACGGCTTCTGAATCTGTAACCATAAATTAAATTAATATGGTATGCTAGATTAAGTACCCGTCAACCATTACGCTGATGATACCATAATATTAGAATATGTTTGTCAGAAAATCAAAATGAATCTATGAAAACGTTTTACATTCCAAAATTATGCGACATCTTTTTTAAATAAAATAAACTTTCCTTGTAAACCCCCTCCAACTATAATCATATTTACACTTATGTAAATAATTAAAACCAAACTTTTCCATAATTTATTATTATTATTTTTATATTAATGGTCGTGATCAGGGATGTCACTTTATAAATTAAAAAAAAACAATTGATATTAACTTGCAAAAAGCACCATTAAATCCAACTACGAAACTTAATACGAAGCTTAATAAATTTAAATAACGCATGGATAACCCACAGGCACGTATGCACGACACACAGGCAATAACACAGGCAGGGTTACCACATACATGCAGAAAGTATGTAGCAGAAGCACCCCAAAAGTGGAGGAAATCGACACCCCCGGAGCGAACCCATTCAAGCAAACCAAACACGATCCAAATTCCACATTCCAGCAAACATACATCTATTTGTAGTAAAAAACCCCACGAGAACCCAATTTTAAGCATCCAAACTAAAAACTCATTCAAAGCACCCTCAACAGAGGAACACCAACTTACAGATAAATAAAAAGTGCAGACCTATCTCAAGTGACATCCAACAAACCGGAATCCATCCAACACCCCACATTCCGGCGAATCCTCCAGCCCCCATTCGCGTCCAAATCCCCACATGCCAACACAGGCTCCTAGCCGCCACCACAACTAGATCAACCCTCATGCCCGTCCCAATCAAATCAAGCCCCGGAACCTCCCTCCCTCCTCAACCACAGCAGTACCATGAGGCAAAGAACAAATTATCAGCATGCAGCTACAAATACCTACAAAAACTGTTTCCTCCAAGACTTCTGCACAATCCCAGCCCACGCCAGAATCGGGCGACATCCTCCAAAAATTCGGCCAAAACATCAAGACACTACAAAATTGAATGCTTCCAAACCACTACTACAAAAATGCTACAATCCGCCGACATCCAAACATTTTAATAGTTCCAACTCCCCGCCACTAAAAAAAACAAATCCCCGTCCGACCCGTCACAAACTTCCAGACTAAACAACCATCAACCACAATCCCAAAATGTACCTCCGATAATCGAAATATTAAATAATATGAATGGAACCCCTCGAAGTCAACACCAACTATTCCTCCTTTAAAATGTAGCAAATTTGAATAAGCGGCTCCTGAACCCATAAACAGTAGAAATCGATGCAGATCCGCCACATCTATAGTAAAGTGACACCCCGAACGTAAGCATACGCATCCTTTAAAACTCTAAAAAACAAGGCCAGTCAAACCCGATTCAAGACACACACCTGCATTCTCAATCTCCGGAAACGAACCCCGGGACTACGGCCGAAAACCATTCAATCCCGAAACCCACGACCAATTCAAGCGCAGACCCGATTCCAACGACGAAAAATTAAAACCACCAACACTCAAATGTCAACGAGACTGCAACAACTCCCCAATCGTGGCCTAGAATCACTAACCAATCAATCCTGCAGTTCAATAGGAATCCCCAATACTGCGGTTAGTTTTGGAGGACGCCACCAGACTCCAGACCGAGCCGAAACCGAACAACACCATGTTGGAGGAACCAACCTCGATCGATACCTGAACTATACGCCTGCAGCTGAAAGAAAGCTTTCAAAACTAAACCCAACTAAAACAAACATAAAAATCAGTCCAACCACGGTAACGGCCGAACACCCCCGCTCATCTATGAAACTTCAAACATGAATAAAATCTTTTGCGAACCAAAACATCAACCCTCGCTTACATATGAAACTTAAAACACGAATAAAATCCACTCTGAAACATATGAAACTAATATCACAATAAAACTGGAAACTCGAAGATTCACCGTAACATCATGAAGTACTCAGACAAATAGCCGTCAAACATCAACCGAACCAAGTCCACACCTCCAATCCAGATCAATGTCCCGCTATACAGGTAAACGTCCCGCTACAGAAAATATCCCGAACACAGCCACAATTTAAACGCCTACAACTGAACCACTGGTGTCAAAATCCATCAACCACCAACAAATATGTGTTCAATTAATTTCCGAATCCCTACCGTGCCTGCTCTATCTAGTCGGAACCCACTCCAAAATATGTCAATCCACTCCACCCCAAAGTGCCTCCGCTCCACATCCCCCACACACAAGTCACCTCCTGTTCGTATAAAAAACGTCTCTTCGACCATTAATCTATACATGGCACTGCATTAAAATCTTAATTGTATTACAGCCAATGCCAAAAACTAAATTTAAATTTTCAAACAATAATTAAATATGTATAAGAACCTTACATTCAAACCCATCAAATAGCAAAACCAAAAACCAGTAATAATATGTAATGTATTGTCACGAATCACAGATGTCACCTGTGATAGTCAAGAAGAAAATTATAGCAGTAGGGATTACCCTGTAACCAAATGTTTACATATACAAACAGAATAAAAACAAATAATGAAATAGGCGGAGCGAACAAAATACGAGAAGAACATTCGCGAAGTGTAGAGAAAAAAATAATGGAATGTTCTACAAGTATTTGTGTCGTATAAATACGTGTAGACATTTGAGTTACGGATCAGTTCAATTTTGAATTTTGAAGTGTTAATATCGGGAAGTGAAAATAATAGTGAAAGTGAAGTGTTAAAATAATAGTAGTGATAAATATTGTGTAAAATAATAGTGAAAATAAATATTAGTGAATTATTTGTGAAATATTTGTGTAATATTTGTGGGAAATAAATTTAATTGAAATTTAATCTTTGCGAGTTTAATATTCACAATCCAGTGATCGAACCGGAAAAATAATTAGAATAACCACTCGGCGAAATCGTAACAATTGGTGACAGCGGTGGGATTGTGAATATCCAAGATGAAATTAATGGACTTAAAAGTAGCAGATTTGAAGAAGGAGTTGGGGCTACGGAATCTACCAACTACGGGCAACCGAAATGAGTTGCAGTTGAGACTCCGTACAGCTTTGTTGGATGATAATGTTGACCCTGATCAACATGAATTTAATTTTGGGGCACCGGATTCAACCGAGATCCAACAGGTTGAAATAACAACGGAAGCAACGACCAAAACGGAAGAAGATCAGAATGTCATCGTCAAGGAAACTACTCGAACAACATCTGGAAGTTTCGACATGGGGCAACTAATGGCTGCTATGAAACAAATGCAAGTTCAGACGCAACTACAAATGCAGCAAATGATCGGCGGCCTCGAAGTAAAAATGATTACCGAGCAAAGGGCATTGCGTTCTGAACAAGAGCAGATGATCGGTGGGCTCAAAACCGATATTACAAGCGGACAAGAAAGTTTAAAGGAACAAATGCGAGGTGATCAGGAAAAATTGATTGAACGAATGGATCACCAGGAAAAGTTTCAGCAAAATTTAATGGCCGATGTCAACGAGAAATTTCGAGAAATGTCGGAATCATTAAATACAAAAGTAGACACGGTAAAGAAGGAAATCGATCAACAACTTGAGGTGGCCGACCAACGATTCATGAGGATTGAAAAGGAGTTGATGGATCTTAAAACAAACGGCAGTACCCAAGTTACTCGACCAACCAGCTCAATAAAATTGAAGCCACCAACATTTGACGGAACCACACCATTCAACATCTTCAAACTCCAGTTTGAAATGGCGGCCACAAGGAATGGTTGGTGTGAGGAGGATCGGGTAGCAGCATTAATTGTGGCGCTAAAAGGCAGTGCTGCGGAGCTCCTACAAATCGTGCCGGAATACGAACGGGAAGACTACGGAAAAATCATGTTGGCGTTGGAGCGGAAATATGGAGGAGATCATCGACGGGAGCTACATCGTATGGAGTTGAAGGGACGATGTCAGCGGGTTGGAGAGACGCTCCAGGAGTATGCGGCTGATATTGAGCGGTTAGTGCACCTCGCCCACTACAACATGGCAGGAGAATACACAGAGCGTATCAAGATCGACGCTTTTACCGATGGTATACGGGATCCGGATACGAGACGTGCTGTTGTATTGTCTCCAAAATCAACGTTTGCGGAAACCATCGCGTGTGCCCTAACCATAGAAACTGCAAATAATATCATCAAACCAGCAGTCATGGTACGTCGTGTGAAAGTGGAACCAGCCTTCAGTCACAAACAGGGAAATAACATCAAACCAGCAGATAACTGGCGGTCAACGAGATTCCGGGATGGAACTAGTAAAATCAGATGTTGGGTTTGTGACAAAATAGGACACATCTCAAGGGAATGCTGGGAGATAAGGCGCAAACGGGCGAGAACACCATCGCCGATGTACCGAAGGCCACCGGAGGAACGAAAAATACCAGCCGAGGAGGAACGCCAAACAACAACGAAGGCGTCAAACGAACGCGTCAGCTTTGAGGAGCAAAAGCTGACTCCCACAACCAAATGCTCCATAACCTTCATCCCCATTTCCAGATTGGTAAAAGGTGGTGAGAGCTTGATGGTGAGAGGCGAAGTAGAAGGACGATCCAGTTTGATAACATTGGACACCGGAGCAACGAGAACGATTGTGCGGCCGGATTTTATCACGGATGGAGTTGAGCCAATGGAAGGGTTCAAGTTACAAACGGCGACAGGCGACAGTGCGGCTATCAAAGGAAAGAAGGAGGTGACCATACGAATCGGGAACAATGGTTTTCGACATGAAGTTCTGGTTGCGGATATTATGGATGAGGTCATCCTGGGAATGGACTTCATGAAACGAAATGGATTCGTATTGGATGTCGGACGGGGAACATTGGGCTACGGTAATGTCGAACTACCTTTGGAACTGAACAACGGGGAGGAGCCGATCGTAAGGAGGATAACATTGGATCATCGGACGAAGCGACCACCACACTCGGAAACGGTTGTTTGTGGGAAATTGGATGGAGGAACTGGAACACGACGAAGTAACGGATTATCAAAGAAGATAGAAACTAGATGGAAGGGACCGTACAAGGTCAGAACTAACGACGTGATCTATAGAATCCAAAGAGGAGTACGAGGAAAACCCAAGGTTGTACACCTGGAGCGACTGGCGTTCTATAGAGGAAGAGATCTGGATCCTGTTCGGGACGAACAGGTTTGGGCGGAGGGTAGTGTCACGAATCACAGATGTCACCTGTGATAGTCAAGAAGAAAATTATAGCAGTAGGGATTACCCTGTAACCAAATGTTTACATATACAAACAGAATAAAAACAAATAATGAAATAGGCGGAGCGAACAAAATACGAGAAGAACATTCGCGAAGTGTAGAGAAAAAAATAATGGAATGTTCTACAAGTATTTGTGTCGTATAAATACGTGTAGACATTTGAGTTACGGATCAGTTCAATTTTGAATTTTGAAGTGTTAATATCGGGAAGTGAAAATAATAGTGAAAGTGAAGTGTTAAAATAATAGTAGTGATAAATATTGTGTAAAATAATAGTGAAAATAAATATTAGTGAATTATTTGTGAAATATTTGTGTAATATTTGTGGGAAATAAATTTAATTGAAATTTAATCTTTGCGAGTTTAATATTCACAATCCAGTGATCGAACCGGATAAAATAATTAGAATAACCACTCGGCGAAATCGTAACAGTATTGTTACGATTTCGCCGAGTGGTTATTCTAATAATTTATCCGGTTCGATCACTGGATTGTGAATATTAAACTCGCAAAGATTAAATTTCAATTAAATTTATTTTCCACCAAAATAACACAAATAATTCACAAATATTTATTTTAACTATTATTTCACTCAATAATTATCACTACTATTATTATAACACTTTACTTTCACTATTATTTTCACTTCCCGATATTACCACTTCGAAATTCAAAATTGAACTGTTTCGTAACTCAAATGTCTACACGTATTTATACGACGCAAAGGCTTGTAGAACATTCCATTATTTGCTTCTCTACACTTCTCGAAATTTCGTTGCGTCGTATTTGGTTCGCTCCGCCTATTTCATTATTTCTTTTTACTTTGTTCGTATGTGTAAACGTTTGGTTACAGGGTAATCCCTACTGTTATAATTTTCTTTTTAATTATCACAGGTGACATCTGTGATTCGTGACACTACCCTCCGCCCAAACCTGTTCGTCCCGAACAGGATCTAGATCTCTTCCTCTATAGAACGCCAGTCGTTCCAGTTGTACAACCTTGGGTTTTCCTCGTACTCCTCTTTGGATCCTATAGATCACATCATTTATTCTTGTTATGACCTTGTACGGTCCCTCCCATCACGGTTGTAATTTCTGCGATAAGCCATTTCTTCGTTGTGTTCCAACCCGTTAATCCAATTTCCTACAAACAACCATTTCCGAGTGTGGTTGTCGCTTCGTCCGATGATCCAGTTTTATCCTCATTACGATTGGCTCCTCTCCGTTGTTCAGTTGCAAAGGCAGCTCGATATTACCGTAGCTCAATGTTCCCCGTCCGACATCCAATACGAATCCATTTCGTTTCATGATGTCCATTCCCAGGATGACCTCATCCACAATATCCGCAACCAGAACTTCATGTCGAAAACCATTGTTCCCGATTCGTATTTCCACCTCCTTCTTTCCTTTAATAGCTGCACTGTTGCCTGTCGCCGTTTGTAACTTGAACCCTTCCATAGGCTCAACTCCATCCGTGATAAAATCCGGCCGCACAATCGTTCTCGTTGCTACAGTGTCCAACGTGATTATACTGGATCGTCCCTCTACTTCTCCTCGCACCATCAAACTATCACCACCTTTTGCCAATCTGGAAATGGGGATGAAGGTTATGGAGCATTTGGTTGTGGGAGTCAGCTTTTGCTCCTCAAAGCTGACGCGTTCGTTTGACGCCTTCGTTGTTGTTTGGCCTTCCTCCTCGGCTGCTGCTTTTCTTTCCTTCGGTGGCCTTCGGTACATCGGCGATGGTGCTCTCGCCCGCCTACGCTTTATCTCCCAGCATTCCCTAGAGATGTGTCCTATTTTGTCACAAACCCAACATCTGATTTTACTAGTTCCATCCCAGAATCTCGTTGTCCGCCAGTTATCTGCTGGTTTGATATTATTTCCCTGTTTGTGACTGATTGCTGGTTGCACTTCCACACGACGTACCTTAACTGCTGGTTTGATGATGTTGTTTGCAGTCTCGTTGGTTAGTGCACACGCGATGGTTTCCGCAAACGTTGCTTTTGGAGACAATACAACTGCACGTCTCGTATCCGGATCCCGTATACCATCGGTAAAAGCGTCGATCTTGATCCGCTCTGTGTATTCTCCTGCCATGTTGTAGTGGGCGAGGTGCACTAACCGCTCTATATCAGCCGCATACTCCTGGAGCGTCTCTCCAACCCGCTGACATCGTCCCTTCAAATCCATACGATGTATCTCCCGTCGATGGTCACCTCCGTATTTGCGCTCCAGAGCCAACATTATTTTGCCGTAATCCTCTCGTTCGTATTCCGGCACGATTTGTAGGAGCTCCGCAGCACTTCCCTTTAGCGCCACAATTAATGCTGCTACCCGATCCTTTTCACACCAACCGTTCGTGGTAGCCGCCATTTCAAACTGGAGTTTGAAGATGTTGAATGGTGTGGTTCCGTCGAACGTTGGTGGTTTCAACTTTATTGAGCTGGTTTGTCGAGTAACTTGAGCATTACCGTTGGTTTTGAGATCCATTAGCTCTTGTTCGATCTTCATTATTCGTTGGTCTGCCGTTTCAAGCTGTTGATCTATCTCGATTTTGAAGGTGTCGACTTTTGTGTTAAATGTCGTAGCCATTTCTCGAAACTTCTCGTTGACAGTTTCCTCTTGTTGTTTTAGTCTTTCCAGAACGAGTTCTCGATCTTGCCGTTGTTCAGCTCTCATGCTTTCCTGTTCAGCCAACAATCTTTCCTGGTCGACTCGCATTTGTTCCTTTAAACTTTCTTGACCACTTGTTATTTTCCCTTCGAGGCCGCCGATCATTTGCTCCTGTTCAGCACGCAATGCCCTTTGCTCGGTAATCATTTTTACTTCGAGGCCGCCGATCATTTGTTCTTGCTTGGCTATCATTTGTTGCATAACAGCCATTAGTTGCCTCATGTCGAAACCTCCAGATGTTGTTGGAGTAGTTTCTTTAACGACAACATTCTGGTTTTCCGCTCTGGTCGTTGACTCTGTTGTCACTTCAACCGCTTGCACCTCGGTTGAATCCGGTGCCCCAAAATTAAATTCATGTTGATCTGGGTCAACATTTTCATCTAACAAAGCAGTACGGAGTCTCAACTGCAACTCATTTCGGTTGCCCGCAGTTGGTAGTTTCCGTAGCCCCAACTCCTTCTTCAAATCTGCCACTTTTAAGTCCAATAATTTCATCTTGGATATTCACAATCCCACCGCTGTCACCAATTGTTACGATTTCGCCGAGTGGTTATTCTAATAATTTATCCGGTTCGATCACTGGATTGTGAATATTAAACTCGCAAAGATTAAATTTCAATTAAATTTATTTTCCACCAAAATAACACAAATAATTCACAAATATTTATTTTAACTATTATTTCACACAATAATTATCACTACTATTATTTTAACACTTTACTTTCACTATTTTTTTCACTTCCCGATATCACCACTTCGAAATTCAAAATTGAACTGTTTCGTTACTCAAATGTCTACACGTATTTATACGACTCAAAGGCTTGTAGAACATTCCATTATTTGCTTCTCTACACTTCTCGAAATTTCGTTGCGTCGTATTTGGTTCGCTCCGCCTATTTCATTATTTCTTTTTACTTTGTTCGTATGTGTAAACGTTTGGTTACAGGGTAATCCCTACTGTTATAATTTTCTTTTTAATTATCACAGGTGACATCTGTGATTCGTGACAGTATATATTATGTATATTATATTGTCACGAATCACAGATGTCACCTGTGATAATTAAAAAGAAAATTATAATAGTAGGGATTACCCTGTAACCAAATGTTTACATAAACGAACAAAATAAAAAGAAATAATGAAATAGGCGGAGCAAACAAAATACGAGAAGAACATTCGCGAAGTGTAGAGAAAAAAATAATAGAATATTCTACAAGTATTTGTGTCGTATAAATACGTGTAGACATTTGAGTTACAAAACAGTTCAATTTTGAATTTCGAAGTGTTAATATCGGGAAGTGATAAAAAGTGAAGTGTTAAATAATAGTAGTGATAAATATTGTGTAAAATAATAGTGAAAATAAATATTAGTGAATTATTTGTGAAATATTTGTGTAATATTTGTGGGAAATAAATTTAATTGAAATTTAATCTTTGCGAGTTTAATATTCACAATCCAGTGATCGAACCGGATAAATTATTAGAATAACCACTCGGCGAAATCGTAACAATTGGTGACAGCGGTGGGATTGTGAATATCCAAAATGAAATTATTGGACTTAAAAGTGGCAGATTTGAAGAAGGAGTTGGGGTTACGGAATCTACCAACTACGGGCAACCGAAACGAGTTGCAGTTGAGACTCCGTACAGCTTTGTTGGAAGATAATGTTGACCCAGATCAACATGAATTTAATTTTGGGGCACCGGATTCAACCGAAATACAAGCGGTTGAAGTAACAACAGAATCAACGACCAGAGCGGAAGATCAGAATGTAGTCATTAAAGAAACTACCCCAACAACATCAGGAGCGTTCGATATGGGGCAATTGATGGCCGCAATGCAACATATGATTGGAGGTCTTAAAACTGAAATGGTTTCCGTTCAAGAGCAGATGATCGGTGGGTTAAAAACCGATATGATTACCAGCCAAGATCAAATGAAGAGCGATATAAAGGAGCAGATGCGAGCTGATCAAGAAAGATTGTTGGCGGAACAGGAGGTCATGAGAACCGGTCAAGAGAACATCATCGAACGGTTGGAGCAGCAAGAAAAATGTGTCAACGAGAAGTTTCGAGAGCTTTCCGTTACGTTGAACACAAAAGTCGATACCATCAAAATGGAAATGGATCACAAATTAGATCAACAAATCGAGGTGACCGATCAACGATTCCAGAAACTTGAAAAGGAGCTAATGGATCTCAAAACCAACAGCAGCGCTCAAATTGCTCGACCAACCAGCTCGATTAAATTGAAGCCACCAACATTTGACGGAACCACACCATTCAACATCTTCAAACTCCAGTTTGAAATGGCGGCCACAAGGAACGGTTGGTGTGAAGAGGATCGGGTAGCAGCATTAATTGTGGCGTTAAAGGGAAGTGCTGCGGAACTACTCCAAATCGTGCCGGAATACGAACGAGAGGATTACGGAAAAATCATGTTGGCTCTGGAGCGCAAATACGGTGGTGACCATCGACGGGAGTTACATCGTATGGAGTTGAAGGGACGATGTCAGCGGGTTGGAGAGACGCTCCAGGAGTATGCGGCTGATATAGAGCGGTTAGTGCACCTCGCTCACTACAACATGGCAGGAGAATACACAGAGCGGATCAAGATCGACGCTTTCACCGATGGTATACGGGATCCCGATACGAGACGTGCAGTTGTATTGTCTCCAAAAGCAACGTTTGCGGAAACCATCGCGTGTGCACTAACCAATGAGACTGCAAACAACATCATCAAACCAGCAGTCAAGGTACGTCGTGTGGAAGTGGAACCAGCAATCAGTCACAAACAGGGCAATAACATCAAACCAGCAGATAACTGGCGGACCACGAGATTCCGGGATGGGACTAGTAAAATCAGATGTTGGGTTTGTGACAAAATAGGACACATCTCGCGGGAATGCTGGGAGATAAGGCGCAAACGGGCGAGAACACCATCGCCGATGTACCGACGGCCACCGGAGGAAAGAAAAGCAGCAGCCGTGGAGGAACGCCCAACAACAACGAAGGCGTTAAACGAGTAAGAGTCAGCTTTGAGGAGCAAAAGCTGACTCCCACAACCAAATGCTCCATAACCTTCATCCCCATTTCCAGATTGGCAAAAGGTGGCGATAGCTTGATGGTGCGAGGCGAAGTAGAGGTATGATCCAGTTTAATAACGTTAGACACTGGAGCAACGAAAACGATTGTGCGGCCGGATTTTATCACGAATGGAGTTCGACCTATGGAAGGATTCAAGTTACAAACGGCGACAGGCGACAGTGCGGCTATCAAAGGAAAGAAGGAGGTTACAATACGAATCGGGAACAACAGTTTTCGACATGAAGTTCTGGTTGCGGATATTGTGGATGAGGTCATCCTGGGAATGGACTTCATGAAGCGAAATGGATTCGTATTGGATGTCGGACGAGGAACATTGAGCTACGGTAATGTCGAACTGCCTTTGGAACTGAACAACGGGGAGGAGCCAATCGTAAGGAGGATAACATTGGATCATCGGACGAAGCTACCACCACATTCGGAAACGGTTGTTTGGGGGAAATTGGATGGAGGTCCTGGAACACAAGGGTTGTGGGTTGTGGAAGCCAACAGTGACGAGCTACAAACCAAAGAAATTATCATCGGAAAAGCTTTGGTTAAACCGGATTGTGACTTTAGAGTTCCGATAAGGGCTCTTAATTTATCGGATGTGACAAAAACAATCAAAAAGGGAACTATCATCGGCCGAGGTGAGGAAGTATCCACGATTATAAAATGTGAGGAGGCGAATCCGTGTGTAAAGGCCAAGGACCAACGACAACGGAAAATAACGGAGGAACTAACACAGAAATGGACGGAACAATTAACGCCAAAAGAAAAACAAGCAGCAAAGGAGTTGCTTCAAAAATATATGTCCATTTTCTGTGGTGCACCGGAAGATAATGGCAGAACAAATATGGTTAAACACCGGATCGACACAGGAACATCAACACCAATTCGACAAGCGCCAAGAAGGTTACCATTGGCTAAACAAGCAGAAGTGGATAAGATGGTAACTGATATGCAAACATCGGGAGTAATTGAGCAGTCAACGAGTCCATGGAGTTCACCCGTAGTATTGGTGGAAAAGAAGGATGGAAGCATGAGATTCTGCGTTGATTATCGGAAGCTCAACACAGTTACCAAAAAGGATAGTTACCCGTTACCAAGGATCGACGACACACTGGATACATTGGCAGGAGCACGGATGTTTTCAACATTGGATCTGCAGAGCGGCTATTGGCAAGTGGAGGTCGCAGACGAAGATAAGGAAAAGACAGCGTTCAGTGTGGGCAATGGATTATGGCAATTCAAT
Source organism: Tipula lateralis (assembly GCA_963932295.1). Lineage (NCBI taxonomy): Eukaryota > Metazoa > Arthropoda > Insecta > Diptera > Tipulidae > Tipula > Tipula lateralis. The sequence continues at coordinate 99,231,953 of OZ010737.1, read as the reverse complement.
GTCATGCCATTTGGACTTTGTAACGCCCCTGCGACTTTCGAACGGCTAATGGAACGCGTACTAAAAGGACTCCACTGGAAAACATGCCTGGTTTATTTGGACGACATCATTGTTATGGGCAAGGACTTCAATGAACATCTACGTAATCTAGAGGAGGTATTCGAAAGAATCCAATCAGCAGGATTGAAGTTAAGTCCGAAGAAATGTGTATTGTTCCGGGATGAAGTCAAATATTTGGGACACAAAATAACAACAAGCGGCATTCATACAGATGAAGACAAGATCTCCGCCGTAAAGGATTGGCCAAGACCGCAGAATTTACATGAACTAAGGAGTTTCATCGGACTATGCACATATTATCGACGATTTGTGCCAGGATTTGCCAACATCGCAAGAAATTTACACGAGCTGACACAGAAGAACAAGCCGTTCCAATGGAGTGATGAACACGAGGAAGCGTTCAATGAACTGAAGCAGCGATTATGTACAGCACCATTGCTTTCGTATCCGGTTCCGAATAAACGTTTTATTTTGGATACGGATGCAAGCAATTATGGCTTGGGAGGAGTGTTGTCACAGGAAATCGATGGACAGGAACGTGTCATCGCATATTATTCAAAGATCTTATCGAAGCCAGAACGGAACTACTGTGTAACAAGAAGAGAATTGTTGGCCATAGTGAAATGTGTGGAACATTTCCGGAAGTACCTCTATGGCCAATCATTTCTATTAAGAACGGATCATGGCGCCTTGACATGGCTACTTCAATTTAAAAATCCCGAAGGACAAGTAGCAAGGTGGATTGAGCGATTGGGTAGTTTTGTCTACGAAATCCAACATAGGAAAGGAAGCGCTCATGGAAATGCGGATGCGTTGTCAAGACGACCATGTAGAGTGGATTGTAAACATTGCGGACGGGTGGAAAACAAGGAAAACATCGTCGATATCAGACTAATGAAAGTGTTGCCAGCTGATGAATGGACCAACGATGTTATCTCCAAAGAGCAACGGGAGGATCCAGATTTGGCAGTAATTATCAAATTCATGGAGGAAGAACATCGTCCCACATGGAGTGATATTGCGGATAAAGGCCCAACTATCAAGGCTTATTGGGCCCAATGGGATAGTTTAACCATGGAAGACGGATGCTTAAAACGAACATGGGAAAGCTCCGATGGCAAAACAAAGCAATCGCTAGTGGTGGTACCGAAGATCAGGATGGCGGAAATATTGGAGGAATACCACGGAGGAACAAGCGGAGGTCACCTAGGAATCAACAAAACGTTAGCTAAGGTACGTGAAAGATTCTACTGGGCAGGATGTAGACAGGCAGTGGCTGAATGGTGTCAAAAGTGTGACCAATGTATGGCCGTGAAAGGACCGGCAAAGAAGAGCCGTGGAGCGATGCAACAATATAATGTGGGAGCACCATTTGAGAGGATTGCCATAGATGTTGCAGGACCATTTCCAACCAGCGATAGTGGCAACAAATATGTTTTGGTAGTAATGGACTACTTCAGTAAGTGGCCAGAGGTATACCCGATTCCAAATCAGGAAACAACCACAATCGCCAATGCAGTGGTATACAATTGGATAAGCCGTTTTGGGGTACCAATGGAACTGCATTCCGACCAAGGGCGGAATTTTGAATCGGTTGTCTTCCAGGAGATGTGCCAGTTACTGGGAATTAATAAAACGCGAACAACACCTTTCCACCCACAATCTGATGGCATGGTGGAGCGTTTCAATGCCACATTGGAGGAGTTTATAGCCAAAACAGTGGATAAAAACCAGCGGAATTGGGATCAAGGTATTCCATTGTTCTTAATGGCTTATCGATCGGCGGTGCATAACACAACAGGAGTAACACCAGCGACAATACTTTTTGGCAACAATTTAAGACTACCAGGCGATCTCAAATTCGGAGCGGTTCCATCATCAGCCAAATGTGGACAAGCATATGTGGACAACTTGAAAGAGGAGATCAACAACATACACGGATTTGTCAGAGAGAAAATCAAATTGTCAAGTGATAAAACAAAGGCTCGGTATGATGTACGAGCGAACAATAAAGGATTTGACGAGGGTCAATTGGTATGGCTTCACAACCCACAACGAAAGAAAGGGTTATCGCAGAAATTACAACATGGATGGGAGGGACCGTACAAGGTCATAACAAGAATAAATGATGTGATCTATAGGATCCAAAGAGGAGTACGAGGAAAACCCAAGGTTGTACACCTGGAACGACTGGCGTTCTATAGAGGAAGAGGTCTAGATCCTGTTCGGGACGAACAGGTTTGGGCGGAGGGTAGTGTCACGAATCACAGATGTCACCTGTGATAATTAAAAAGAAAATTATAATAGTAGGGATTACCCTGTAACCAAATGTTTACATAAACGAACAAAATAAAAAGAAATAATGAAATAGGCGGAGCAAACAAAATACGAGAAGAACATTCGCGAAGTGTAGAGAAAAAAATAATAGAATATTCTACAAGTATTTGTGTCGTATAAATACGTGTAGACATTTGAGTTACAAAACAGTTCAATTTTGAATTTCGAAGTGTTAATATCGGGAAGTGATAAAAAGTGAAGTGTTAAATAATAGTAGTGATAAATATTGTGTAAAATAATAGTGAAAATAAATATTAGTGAATTATTTGTGAAATATTTGTGTAATATTTGTGGGAAATAAATTTAATTGAAATTTAATCTTTGCGAGTTAAATATTCACAATCCAGTGATCGAACCGGATAAATTATTAGAATAACCACTCGGCGAAATCGTAACAATATGTACACAAATCTAAACAAGATCAAACCTGTATACATTGCCCGTATAGTTATTGCAATATTATTGATCTATACTTGATCTATATATAAGTAAAATATATAAACAAAAGGGAAGGGAAATACATAGTCAAATATTTCAAATTTTATTTGACTAATGCAACTAAGAAAACAAAAAGAAAATAACGTGCTATATAAAAATTTAACAAAAATTTATATTCCATCGTTTTCAAGGACATCAAAATTTAGCCTATAGAATTAGAATTTGTGTTTTCCACACTGCATATACAAAAAGACACAAATACACATGCAGTTTGAACGCGTTAAAATTCAAGACTCCAAAAATCCCCTCCACTGTATGCCTTGATATATACATTATGATGCATAAAACAAAACAAAATACAAAAATCACTCAGAGGAAAGGGAAATATATGAAGATCGAATTATGGGATTGGCTCGTCAGACGAAACAAAACAAAAACGGCAAATTGCGTGTGTGTGATATTGAAATTGATGTATATAACCAATGCGTATATGTATACGGCCGTTTCCCATCGAAAAACATGGCCGGTCCTATGTATGTGTAAATGAATAGAAAGTCATAAATACATCAACAATCGTATGAAAAAGTCGATTTTTTCGAAATTTTTGACTTTTAACTTCCTATAACTTGGTAGGCAGGCCCCATAGCGAATTATTCACTTTCCAGAGTTTGGAAAATGATTATTTATCAACAATCCTGGATTAATAATTTTCATTTAAACCAATATTTTAATTCATGATTTTGAAGGTTTAAGAATCTAGATTTTTATATTTTCGATCGTGAATAGAAAAATAAAACGAAATGAATTTATAATATCGGGTTTAAATGCATATTGTTTGTTATATTGTGCTCTGGTTCGCACATTCAAGTAGTACTATGATGTTATTTTGCATCCCGCTCGTTTTTTTCCATTTTTCCTTCGTTTCAATTTTTTTTAGAAATAATGCAAACAGTTTTGTTCTTCGTTGTCTAGTGTATTTCGCTTCATTTTTATTTTCTTTTTGATTTTGTTTCTTTGTTTGAGTTTGCTACGAGCATTTGAGACAAAAGCACGTGTTCGCTGTCAGTATGATTTTGTTTTTACGTAATATTTTTAAATCACGTAACATTTTATGCGTTTTAATTTTTGTTAGGCTTACAGAATTTTTATTTAGGATTATTAAAACTGTTTTAATTGTATACTTAAATTACTTAATTCTTTATAAAAATTATAAAATTGATATTTTGGTCAATTACGTTTGTGTGCTTTGTTGTCTTTTAGTGCATTCGTTTCGTTTTTAATTTATTTTTGATTTTGTTGCTTTGTTTTGTAATTTGTTTTAGTTTGCTACGAGCAGTTGCGGCCGGAGGATGTATTTGTTTTATGATAAATTTTATGTTTTCGTAATTTATCTTCAATTTACATAAAATTTTACCTGTTCGAATTATTTTTTGTAGGTTTATAGATATTTAACAATTTTATTTAGGTTAGGTTAGGTTAGGTTGAGTGGCTGCTACAGCACACTTAGACCGACAACGGTCCGTTGTGATACCACAGGATCTTACTCCCCTTTTACCCCTATGAGAACCAGTTAGAGCTGCTTACGTAGCGTAATAAGTCTCGCACATTACAGTTCTCGAGATCGGAAAGGCAGTCCATTAAAAACTTACCCAGATATTCATGTCTTTTGTGTGCCAAAGCCGGGCATGAGCATAGGAGGTGGACTAACGTCTCTTCCTCCTCCTCGTCCCTACAGCTTCTGCAAAAGTCATTTACTTCCAGACCCAGCCTTCTCGCATGTTCTCCAAAAAGGCAGTGTCCTGTGAGTATCCCCACGATCGTTTTAAGTTCACGTCTTCGCAGGGAGATAAGTACCTTTGAGCGTTTCAAGTTCAGCTTTGGCCAGACTTGTCTTGCCACTCTACATGAGAGGGTGTTCGTCCACCTATTGTTCGCAGAGGCTTCCGCCTCTTTTTTAAGCACAGTCCTTAGTGCGTTAATGGGTCTCCCCAACTTCGCCCTTTCCGGTAGCAGTTGGAGATTTGTACCGTGCCTCGCTAGTTCGTCCGCCCTGCAGTTTCCCATAACGTCTGAATGGCCGGGGACCCAGACTACCTGGATGTTGAAATGCTTACTCATCTCATTAAGAGACGAGCGGCAACCCAACGCCACTCTAGACGTTAGAGAAACAATTTTATTTAGATTTTGATAATATCTATCTGAATTTTAACTAGGAAATAAATTTAACAAAACGTTAATTTTATAATTTCCAGAAATAATTAAATTTATGTTTCGTTTAATTTTTCGAAATAGAATTAACGAATTAACAATTATACAAATTTTGTCATCCGAAGTAGTCAGTAAAATTATGAATGGAATAATATCAAATTTATTTATATTTATATGTTTATTAAAATTTATATTTCCGCAAATATATTTTAAATTTGTCAAAAATTAAATATATTTTAGGTCAATTTTTTTCATACTGACAAGTAAACATACAATACAATACAAAAACAGTAACAGACAATGTAGCATCAAAAACAAAAAGAAACAAAAAAATCAACGTAAACAAAACAAAAAAATAATTTTTGTGACTTTGTGTATTCTTTGTGTGCTAGAGTGTTTTTCCTATACAAAATTCAAATGCAAAAGAGGAATTACGTTATACAGGGTGTCCCCGATTGGGATGCTGATCCGTTACGGGCTGATTCCTTGGTTCATTTCATGAAAAAAATCGTATGGCAGGGGGGGGTCAATTTTTGATATTCTTTGAGATACAGCGCGTTTAAAAAATTTGGTTCGGAAAAAAAGTACAAGCGGATATTAAGCTGTAACTTACAAAATTTTTATCGGACAGCAACTAACAAAGTCTCAATTTTTTGAGAAAAACTCAAATTTATGAAAAAAAATATCATTTTTTTTTTATTTTTTTAACTTTAAAACGCCATAGCTCTTAAATGGATACAGATGCGAGATAGCCAATCAGATCTTAAATATAGCCTATTTAGTTGTCCGTCAAATGAGACTTTGTTAGTTCGATAAAAATTTTGTAAGTTACAGCTTAATATCCGCTTGTACTTTTTTTCCGAACCAAATTTTTTAAACGCGCTGTATCTCAAAGAATATCAAAAATTGACCCCCCCCCTCCCTGCCATACGATTTTTTTCATGAAATGAACCAAGGAATCAGCCCGTAACGGATCAGCATCCCAATCGGGGACACCCTGTATAATCACTGTTTATACATTTTCTCGAATCACATTGAACTATTTTGATCATGTGATCATATTCGAAAAACGAAATATTATCGAACTAACATATTAGCCGAAAATAAAAATAAAAATTAGGAAAATTTCTTATGAATGAAAAATTTGAGCATGTATCAATAAATGGGAAAATTATTGTACAGCAGTCTTGATAAATAATCATATTTAGATGCCTCATATACAAAAACTAATGTTAAGGCCTGTATTGTAAGACACAACAAAGCAAAGTCAAAATATTGCGAGAAATCGACAGTTTACGAACGAATTGTACAAATTTTGTTGTTTTCTATTCATTTACTCATACTAACTCATAAAAGAGAATAATTGGCCTGAGCTTAATTGGTATTGATATAACTGTATACCAATACCATTACTGGCAATGTAAACACGATGCAAACTGTTACACACAAATACGATATATGTATATCCACCATAATATATAACACTAAAACTTAAATATATAATGCAATATATAATATAATTTAATATTAAATATAATAAAATATAGTATAATATAATAACGATACTCATCTGAGATTCCAAAAATTAAACCACAAACACACACAAACGAATTTATTTTATTTAATTAAACACCGAGTGGAAAAAACGTGGAGAGTGTGACGACTAACACTGAACTCCCCAGAAAAAGTAACTTTATCAATTATTTAATTTTACTATATATTTAAACTCCAGACACACCTAACGTAATTAAAACATAAGTACAAAACTCTGAAATAAAATGTATTAACTTATGGCTTAGAAATCTGAAACAATTAATTTAATTAATATTGGTATAATAAATCAAGTACCAGCCAACCATTACGACAATGTTACCATAATTGTGAAACATTCTCATCAGAGAATCAAAATAGACATCTGAAAACATTCTAAAAATATGCAGCAATTATGCAAATTAAATCACACCACTGAAGGTTGTAAGAAAATGAAAGTTAGTCACAGAAACGACTAAAGTGACAATCCGCAGCAGAACCATTTTCCTATTACATAATTAATAAAATAATATTATTTATTAGTAAAATCTATATCATTTTCGCATTTATGATCTAATACTGTTAGACATTGATTATTATTGAAATTTGGATAGGTAAGAACATTTCTAATTTCATGATATGTATTTGTGTTACCTCAACAGTTCAAACTAAAGTATGTAGATGAAATATCCTAGGATTTTCTCATCATATGCTGTATGTAAAGTTGCGTCCCTATATTTCCAGATCCATCACCATCTATTGCATGGGGCAGTATTTTTTTTATTTTATGACCCGACAGCATTTCATATACATACATTATAACGACCTAATAACCTGTCATTTCTTGTATAAGGTAAATTATTAATGTAAATAAATAATTGACTAAGTTATGTTTAGTTATAACCTTAAACTTAGATATATCCTATTAAACTAAAAACATTAATACAAAATTCTAAAAATAAATTTAATAATTAGTCACTCAGTAATCTATAATTTAATTATTATTAATTTTATTATTTGTTTAAACTCCAGTCCGCACACCTATCATAATTAAAACAAAAAAATACAACAAAAATACATACAAAACTCTTAATTTATTAACTAACGGCTCAGAAATCTGTAACAATCAATTTAATTAATATTATAATAGATTAAGACCAGCCAACCATAACGATGATGTTACCATAATCCTAGAATATGTTCCCGCATACACATAAATGCACAACATATACATACACACGGCTATAGCAGCCTTCATTACGATATCTCGGTGTTGAAATTGATGTACGCATAAACTTTAAGGAGTACCTAAAGATAGTGAGTAGAAAATCTGCCAACGTAACTGCAGCACTCTCCTGTATTATGCCCAAAATAGGAGGGCCAAGACAGAGTTGAAGAATTCTGCTGGCAAATCTGGTTACATCCTATATCGATCACCTGTATGGAGCGATACGATGGATGTTAAATCGTATAGATGCAAGTTGCAATCAGTTTACCGCCTAGGTGCTTTAAGAGTGATATGTGGTTTTCGCACAATAATGGATGATGCGACACTTTTTATTGCAGGGATGATCCCCATCGAACTATTTACAAATGAAAGGATGAAATGGTACATACACCGAGAAGAACAAGGAAGTACATCATCAGAACGCATTGCAACAGTAGCAGAATGGCAAAGGCGCTGTGATAGCTCGGAAAAAGGCCGATGGACTTATCGTATGATACCATCCATCGATAACATGGCGAAGTTAATTACTACCTGACACAGTTGCTAAGTGGGCATGGCTGTTTTGGTGCATACCTATACAGATTTAAGCATGTCAACACTCCAGAATGTCCAACTTGCAATGGATCACAAGAAAATGTGGAACGTATTTTCTTTCAACGCCCACGGTTCGATACAACTCTGAGAGAACTCTCGGATGTCCATGGACAGCGACCAATACCCGAAAAAATAATTAAATTGATGATTGTGTCTGAAGTAGAATGCTGTGACTTACACGACAGAACTAGTACTGAATGACCTGAGGCACTTAGAGCGTGCTAGAGAAGAACATCTTACTACGACTAGATAGCGATAGAAAAAAAATATATACACACATACATATATACATATGAATATACACATACACACATATACATATACTCACACACATACATATACAATTGTCCACATACACACATACAAATACATATGTTATATATATATATATATATATATATATATATATATATATATATATATATATATATATATATATATATATATATATATATATATATATATATATATATATATATATTCTACTCTCCACGTTATCTAATAATTTAAATTGAATGAACATCAGCTATACCCCAAAATAGAAACTATCTATTTTATAATAGCTAAAGCTAAAAAAAATATTTGTTGCACTAAAATAAATAAATAAATAAATATGGAATATATTTATACAGTACAAAACTTCTTTATCTCTACATACTCTTTTTTTTTGTTTCCTCGAACGCTTGTTTAACTTGATCGTAGAAATGCTGTACGATATAAGGATGATCCTTTGGTAGACTGTGAATTAATGCAGCATCAGTCGTTGAAAATTTATCGAAGAGTAACTGCAAATTTGTTAGTCGATCGTCACAATATTGCCTGTTCTTCTGGCAGCTCCATCTTTTTTAATGTTGGTTTTTAATTGGTTAATCAATTTACCGGTTTGTGTTTGTTCACACAAAGCTTTTACGGTGTCCATGTTTTTTTTTTAAATTGATTACTACGTGAATACGGTTTTATGTTGTATTTCTAAGCGTTCTTCATGGCTCGAAGGACCAATGTTTGAGTCGTTGTGATATATTATATATTTGTGGCTTACCACTGGTGAGGACTCACAAATATATTGTTACGATTTCGCCGAGTGGTTATTCTAATACTAACGGTTCGATCACTGGATTGTGAATATTAAACTCGCAAAGATTAAATTTCAATTAAATTTATTTCCCACAAAAATTACACAACTATTTCAAAAATAATTCACTAATATTTATTTTCACTATTATTTTACACAATATTATTCACTACTTTTATTTTAAAACTTCACTTTTTATCACTTCCCGATATTAACACTTCGAAATTCAAAATTGAACTGTTTCGTAACTCAAATGTCTACACGTATTTATACGACACAAATACTTGTAGAATATTCTATTATTTTTTTCTCTACACTTCGCGAATGTTCTTCTCGTATTTTGTTCGCTCCGCCTATTTCATTATTTCTTTTTATTTTGTTCGTTTATGTAAACATTTGGTTACAGGGTAATCCCTACTATTATAATTTTCTTTTTAATTATCACAGGTGACATCTGTGATTCGTGACACTACCCTCCGCCCAAACCTGTTCGTCCCGAACAGGATCTAGATCTCTTCCTCTATAGAACGCCAGTCGTTCCAGGTGTACAACCTTGGGTTTTCCTCGTACTCCTCTTTGGATCCTATAGATCACATCATTTATTCTTGTTATGACCTTGTACGGTCCCTCCCATCCAGGTTGTAATTTCTGCGATAACCCTTTCTTTCGTTGTGGGTTGTGAAGCCATACCAATTGACCCTCGTCAAATCCTTTATTGTTCGCTCGTACATCATACCGAGCCTTTGTTTTATCACTAGACAATTTGATTTTCTCTCTGACAAATCCGTGTATGTTGTTGATCTCCTCTTTCAAGTTGTCCACATATGCTTGTCCACATTTGGCTGATGATGGAACCGCTCCGAATTTGAGATCGCCTGGTAGTCTTAAATTGTTGCCAAAAAGTATTGTCGCTGGTGTTACTCCTGTTGTGTTATGCACCGCTGATCGATAAGCCATTAAGAACAATGGAATACCTTGATCCCAATTCCGCTGGTTTTTATCCACTGTTTTGGCTATAAACTCCTCCAATGTGGCATTGAAACGCTCCACCATGCCATCAGATTGTGGGTGGAAAGGTGTTGTTCGCGTTTTATTAATTCCCAGTAACTGGCACATCTCCTGGAAGACAACCGATTCGAAATTCCGCCCTTGGTCGGAATGCAGTTCCATTGGTACCCCATAACGGCTTATCCAATTGTATACCACTGCATTGGCGATTGTGGTTGTTTCCTGATTTGGAATCGGGTATACCTCTGGCCACTTACTGAAGTAGTCCATTACTACCAAAACATATTTGTTGCCACTATCGCTGGTTGGAAATGGTCCTGCAACATCTATGGCAATCCTCTCAAATGGTGCTCCCACATTATATTGTTGCATCGCTCCACGGCTCTTCTTTGCCGGTCCTTTCACGGCCATACATTGGTCACACTTTTGACACCATTCAGCCACTGCCTGTCTACATCCTGCCCAGTAGAATCTTTCACGTACCTTAGCTAACGTTTTGTTGATTCCTAGGTGACCTCCGCTTGTTCCTCCGTGGTATTCCTCCAATATTTCCGCCATCCTGATCTTCGGTACCACCACTAGCGATTGCTTTGTCTTGCCATCGGAGCTCTCCCATGTTCGCTTTAAGCAGCCGTCTTCCATGGTTAAACTATCCTGTGACAACACTCCTCCCAAGCCATAATTGCTTGCATCCGTATCCAAAATAAAACGTTTATTCGGAACCGGATACGAAAGCAATGGTGCTGTACATAATCGCTGTTTCAGTTCATTGAACGCTTCCTCGTGTTCATCACTCCATTGGAACGGCTTGTTCTTCTGTGTCAGCTCGTGTAAACTTCTTGCGATGTTGGCAAATCCTGGCACAAATCGCCGATAATATGTGCATAGTCCGATGAAATTCCTTAGTTCATGCAAATTCTGCGGTCTTGGCCAATCCTTTACGGCGGAGATCTTGTCTTCATCTGTATGAATGCCGCTAGTTGTTATTTTGTGTCCCAAATATTTGACTTCATCCCGGAACAATACACATTTCTTCGGACTTAACTTCAATCCAGCTGCTTGGATTCTTTCGAATACTTCCTCTAGATTACGTAGGTGCTCGTTGAAGTCCTTTCCCATAACGATGATGTCGTCCAAATATACCAGGCATGTTTTCCAGTGGAGTCCTTTTAGAACGCGTTCCATTAGTCGTTCGAAAGTCGCAGGGGCGTTACAAAGTCCAAATGGCATGACATTGAATTGCCATAATCCATTGCCCACACTGAACGCTGTCTTTTCCTTATCTTCGTCTGCGACCTCTACTTGCCAATAACCGCTCTGCAGATCCAATGTTGAAAACATCCGTGCTCCTGCCAATGTATCTAGTGTGTCGTCGATCCTTGGTAATGGGTAACTATCCTTCTTGGTAACTGTGTTGAGCTTCCGATAATCAACGCAGAATCGCATGTTTCCATCCTTTTTCTCCACCAATACTACCGGTGAACTCCATGGACTCGTTGACTGCTCAATTACTCCCGATGTTTGCATATCAGTTACCATCTTATCCACCTCTGCTTGCTTAGCCAATGGCAATCTCCTTGGCGCTTGTCGAATAGGTGTTGATATTCCTGTGTCGATCCGGTGTTTAACCATATTTGTTCTGCCATTATCTTGTTCTGGTGCCCCACAGAAAATGGACATATATTTTTGAAGCAACTCCTTTGCTGCTTGTTTTTCTTTTGGCGTTAATTGTTCCGTCCATTTCTGTGTTAGTTCCTCCGTTATTTTCCGTTGTCGTTGGTCCTTGGCGTTTACACACGGATTCGCCTCCTCGCATTTTATAATGGTGGATACTTCCTCACCTCGGCCGATGATAGTTCCCTTTTTGATTGTTTTTGTCACATCCGATAAATTCAGAGCCCTTATCGGAACTCTAAAGTCACAATCCGGTTTAACCAAAGCTTTTCCGATGATAATTTCTTTGGTTTGTAGCTCGTCACTGTTGGCTTCCACAACCCACAACCCTTGTGTTCCAGGACCTCCATCCAATTTCCCCCAAACAACCGTTTCCGAGTGTGGTGGTAGCTTCGTCCGATGATCCAATTTTATCCTCCTTACGACTGGCTCCTTCCCGTTGTTAAGTTGCAAAGGCAGTTCGACATTACCGTAGCTCAATGTTCCTCGTCCGACATCCAATACGAATCCATTTCGTTTCATGAAGTCCATTCCCAGGATGACCTCATCCACAATATCCGCAACGAGAACTTCATGTCGAAAACTGTTGTTCCCGATTCGTATTGTCACCTCCTTCTTTCCTTTAATAACTGCATTGTCGCCTGTCGCCGTTTGTAACTTGAACCCTTCCATTGATCGAACTCCATCCGTGATGAAATCTGGCCGCACAATCGTTCTCGTTGCTCCAGTGTCCAATGTTATCATACTGGATCGTCCCTCTACTTCGCCTTTCACCATCAAGCTATCACCACCTTTTGCCAATCTGGAAATGGGGATGAAGGTTATGGAGCATTTGGTTGTGGGAGTCAGCTTTTGCTCCTCAAAGCTGACTCTTACTCGTTTAACGCCTTCGTTGTTGTTTGGCGTTCCTCCACGGCTGCTGCTTTTCTTTCCTCCGGTGGCCGTCGGTACATCGGCGATGGTGTTCTCGCCCGTTTGCGCCTTATCTCCCAGCATTCCCTTGAGATGTGTCCTATTTTGTCACAAACCCAACATCTGATTTTACTAGTCCCATCCCGGAATCTCGTAGTCCGCCAGTTATCTGCTGGTTTGATGTTATTGCCCTGTTTGTGACTGATTGCTGGTTCCACTTCCACACGACGTACCTTGACTGCTGGTTTGATGATGTTGTTTGCAGTCTCATTGGTTAGTGCACACGCGATGGTTTCCGCAAACGTTGCTTTTGGAGACAATACAACTGCACGTCTCGTATCCGGATCCCGTATACCATCGGTGAAAGCGTCGATCTTGATACGCTCGGTGTATTCTCCTGCCATGTTGTAGTGGGCGAGGTGCACTAGTCGCTCTATATCAGCCGCATACTCCTGGAGCGTCTCTCCAACCCGCTGACATCGTCCCTTCAACTCCATACGATGTAACTCCCGTCGATGGTCACCACCGTATTTGCGCTCCAGAGCCAACATGATTTTTCCGTAATCCTCTCTATCGTATTCCGGCACGATTTGCAAAAGATCCGCAGCACTTCCTTTTAACGCCACAATTAATGCTGCCACTTGATCCTGCTCGCACCAACCATTCCTTGTGGCCGCCATTTCAAACTGGAGTTTGAAGATGTTGAATGGTGTGGTCCCATCGAACGTTGGTGGCTTTAATTTAATCGAGCTGGTTGGTCGAGCAATTTGAGCGCTGCCGTTGGTTTTTAGATCCATCAGCTCCTTTTTAAGTTTCTGGAATCGTTGATCGGTCACCTCGATTTGTTGATCTAATTTGTGATCCATTTCCATTTTGATGGTATCGACTTTTGTGTTAAATGTAACGGAAAGCTCTCGAAACTTCTCGTTGACACATTTTTCTTGCTGCTCCAACCGTTCGATGATGTTTTCTTGTCCAGTTCTCATGACCTCCTGTTCCGCCAACAATCTTTCTTGATCGGATCGCATCTGCTCCTTTAGATCGCTCTTTAATTGATCTTGGCCGCTTGTTATTTTTCCCTCGAGGACGCCGATCATTTGCTGCATTTGAAGTTGCGTCTGAACTTGCATTTGTTGCATAGCCGCCATTAGTTGCCCCATATCGAAACCTCCAGATGTTGTTGGAGTGGTTTCCCGTATGGTGACATTCTCGACTTCCACTTTGCTCGTTGATTCTGTTGTCACTTCAACTGCTTGCACCTCGGTTGAATCCGGTGCCCCCAAATTAAACTCATGTTGATCTGGGTCAACATTTTCATCCAACAAAGCTGTACGGAGTCTCAACTGCAACTCATTTCGGTTGCCCGCAGTTGGTAGATTCCGTAGACCCAACTCCTTCTTCAAATCTGCCACTTTTAAGTCCAATAATTTCATTTTGGATATTTACAATCCCACCGCTGCCACCAATTGTTACGATTTCGCCGAGTGGTTATTCTAATACTAACGGTTCGATCACTGGATTGTGAATATTAAACTCGCAAAGATTAAATTTCAATTAAATTTATTTCCCACAAAAATTACACAACTATTTCACAAATAATTCACTAATATTTATTTTCACTATTATTTTACACAATATTATTCACTACTTTTATTTTAAAACTTCACTTTTTATCACTTCCCGATATTAACACTTCGAAATTCAAAATTGAACTGTTTCGTAACTCAAATGTCTACACGTATTTATACGACACAAATACTTGTAGAATATTCTATTATTTTTTTCTCTACACTTCGCGAATGTTCTTCTCGTATTTTGTTCGCTCCGCCTATTTCATTATTTCTTTTTATTTTGTTCGTTTATGTAAACATTTGGTTACAGGGTAATCCCTACTATTATAATTTTCTTTTTAATTATCACAGGTGACATCTGTGATTCGTGACAATATAAAATGGTTTTTGATTTACAACTGACTGTTTATTAAGTTTTCTTTGATATTTATACAATAAATTTGTTTACTTAAGCATAATTTATTATTAAAAGTGTATACATATCTTATGAACTAATATATGTATGTAATGTATGCACATACAGTAATTTTGCTTGCAAGTCATTATGTTACACGTGAGGTGTATAATGTGCACTTACCATATTTGAAGAAGAAGCAAAATTACAAAAGTTGAAAATATTACAATAAAGTTGAAATTATTTACGTTCGTTGTTGAGTATCAACAAAGACAATATCCTCCGAGATGTTGACAGGATCCATTTTGGAACCACAATACGGAATTGACGGAGGCGTAACTCCATCTGGGACAACTAAGGTCGAGTTCGAAGTGAAGACTTTGCCAGTAAGTCGGCCTGCAACTATGGATTCACCACCAAAGCACCATCTGCACATTTCAACAAGTTGATTGAAATGGTTAACTAAATCGGAAGATGGATGATCTGAAATGTGGGTAGGTATGGGTTGAGGTAGGTTGACTGGTTACTGGCAATTTCGTTTTTTTATTTATTTCCGTATCATTAATTTGAATTTTCGTTTCGTGTACGCGGTCTAAAACAGGCTGTTAAGATTTTGGAAAACCCCACGACAATGCTTATACCTAGCCGAGGCACAAAGACCGCACCAAAATCTCTGTGTCAGCGATTCTGCTAACTCTCAGAGACCAGTGGGAAAAAGAATCGGTCGGTGAACAAAGTGGATTGTCTCAACGTGGGATCAAAACGGATGCCGGAACAAGAGAGAATGCACGAGAAACCTATGAATAAATTAGATGTGGGTATGGATTCGACGGAAATGAATAAACTTGTATGAACGAGCCTAGACAAGCACGTTCACCTTGGAATGAAGCATATCCTGGAGGAGGTCCATGAACGATTGGGAGGTAGAACGAGAGTAGCTGTAGAAGGGAAGCTGTTTGAACATTATGCTATCAAGGAGTAATCGATGGGGCTCTAAACAGACAAAGAGAATTTATTCCAAGATGAAACATTAGCTGTCATCTAAAGTAGAGTCTCGATAAGGAAATCCTAGAGAACGATGAAGAAGTTCGGATCCTGTTCGAAGTGAACAGGATTGTGCGGAGGGTAGTGTCACGAATCACATTAATACCGGTGATAATTAAAAACGAAGTTCGAAATCATCACAGAAGTAAACAAAGTAAACCCTGTAAACAAATGTTTACAAAAATGAATCAGAAGTCACCTGTGATCATTAAAGAGTCAAAAATTATAGCAGTAATTTTGGGGTAACCAAATGCTTACACACACCAAAAAAATGAAAATAGATAATGAAATAGGCGGAGCGAACCAAATACGACGCAACGAAAATTCGCGAAGTGTAGAGATGCAAAATAATGGAATGTTCTACAAGTATTTGCGTCGTATAAATAGGTATTAGCTGTAGACATTTGAGTTACAGAACAGTTAAATTTTGAATTTCGAAATGTTAATATCGGGAAGTGATAAAAGTGAAAGTAAAGTGTAATAATTGTAGTGATAATTATTGTGTAAAATAAAAGTTAAAATAAATATTAGTGAATTATTTGTGTAATTTTTGTGGGAAATAAATTTAGTTGAAATTTAAAGTTTGCGAGTTTATATTCACAATCCAGCGATCGAACCGGAAATTTATTTATGCGATACTCTTTGGTAATAAAAAAAGTGCTCTGACAACAGAAAAAGTTTTTTTTTTTTTTTTTTTTTTTAAATTATTTATTTATTACAACTGATTTACAAATCATCTAGTAATTTATCTTGCATTATTATTTAAATTCACGATTGAAGCGTTATAGCCCTTAGGCTAGTACCTTTTACATAATTTTATTATATTTTTTTAGCCGATCCAGGTTGGATCTAGTAGATCAAGTGGTTTCTTCCTTCGCAGCCTTCTTACTGGATTTGTGTCATCCAACATTCGGCGAATTTCAGCATTTTTATGTTGACTAATCCGTTGCATGTGTTGTCTTGCGTATTTATTTATTTCTACGCTAACGAAATCCATCTTCAAATCTCTATGGATGTTGTCATTTCTCACGTACCACGGTGCATTTACTATTCCACGTAGGACTTTGCTTTGGAATGACTGGATGATATTGACGTTTGTTTGCTTTGTACAGCCCCAGAGCTGAATACCGTAAGTCCATACAGGCTTAAGAATTTGCCGGTACAGTAGCAATTTATTATGTAAAGTAAGCTCAGAACTTCTCCCTAAGAGCCAATTCATCTTTCTGTATCTAATGTTTAATTCTTCTTTTTTCTTTTTCACATGCTCTTTCCATTTTAGTTTCGCGTCAAGAGTCATGCCTAAGTATTTTGCTGTGTTTGCATATGGAATTGGCTGGGAGTTTAGTTCTACTGGTATACAATCAACCTTTTTATTGGTGAAATTTACATGAACAGATTTTGCTTCATTCAGTTTTATTTGCCACCTTTTCGTTCAATTGTTAACCATATTAGTCGCTCTTTGCAATTTGCTTGTGGATTCTTCTATGTTATCAGCAACTGCTAATATGGCTGTGTCATCTGCAAACGTTGCTATAGTTGTCTCTTCTATCGTTGTTAGATCAGAGGTATATAGTACATATAAAGTTGGTCCCAGAACACTACCTTGTGGTACTCCTGCTGATATTTTCTTCATTTCCGAGTATTCACCATCTAGTTTAACACGAAAGTGCCGGTTAGCTATGTAAGATTTAAGTATTTCATAGAATTGCTTTGGTAAATCTCGTTTTAATTTGTATTCCAAGCCTTTATGCCAAACTTTATCGAAAGCTTGTGCTACATCCAAAAAAATACTAGAACAAACTTTCTTTTTTTTCAAGTACATCTTCAATTATGTTTGTAATCCGATGCACTTGCTCGATTGTTGAATGATTTTTTCTAAAGCCAAATTGATGAGGTGGAATAAGATTTCTTTCGGCAATTATTGGTTTGAGTCGCTTAAGCAGTAATTTCTCGAATATTTTTGAAATTATTGGAAGTAAGGAAATCGGTCTATACGAATTTTTGTCATTTAACGGTTTGTTTGGTTTGGGAATCATGATGACTTCAGCGACTTTCCATTGATTTGGAACGTGTTTAAGTCTGAATACTGCATTAATTATTTGGAGTAGCTTTCGTATTCCTTTTTCAGGTAGGGCTTTTATTATTTGTCCTGTAATTAAGTCATATCCTGGAGATTTCTTTCCATTTAGGTTAGTTTTGATTTCATCTTTTAATTCTTGCACTGTGACAGCAGCTATATTATAGTTGTCCACTTTATGTACTGGTGGTATGTTTTCACCTACTGTTTGTCTAGGTAGAGCCTGGAACGTGTTTTCAAGATGAGTTGCAAATAATGTTACTTTCTGCTTTGCGCTTATAGCCCAAGTTCCATCATTGTTTCTAACTGGAGGCATCTGAAGTTTAGGTCGTTTTAACATTTTTGTTGCTTTCCAAAGAGAATACTCGGTATCTTTTTCCCCAGACAGGCTACTTAGGTATTTATTAATGGATTCATTTTTTATTTCTTTGATTAGCAGCTTTAGTTTGTTGGACAAAAAGTTTAGAGTAGTTTTATATTCAGGCGCTCGATTCCTTTGCCAAGCTTTTCTTGCTTTTCGTTTTGCTGCTACCAATTCCCTAACTTCCAAGGGATAAATAACATTCTTGCGTGTGTTTGTTGTATTTGATGGTGTACTACTCCACGCCGCTTGTTGTATGACGCTGTTAAATTGTTCTAGTTCTTATTCTAGCTGTATCGGATTTGTAATTGGCCCTTGGAGATTTATATTATCCTCAATAAGTTTCTGAAATTTTCCCCAGCAGGTTTTGTTGTTTGTTAGCCATGGTGGACTTGTTTTCTTAACAATCGTTGCACTGATCGTCATAATAACAGGTGTGTGATCTGACATAATCCCGTCGCTGCTTTCTAGGTATATGTAATTATCGTCTATACCTTCTTTGGTGACAAAGAAGTCTATAAGATCGGGTAATTTGTTTCTATCCATAGGCCAATATGTTGGTTGATTTCCGGAGTGAAAATCGCAGCTGCATTGTTGTCCTGCTGCAAGCAACTCTCTTTCTTTTTTAGAGGTTACTCTTGATCCCCAGAATGTGTTCTTTGCGTTAAAATCACCTCCTATTATGAAACAAGATCCAAGTGTTTTAAATAATGTGCAATAGTCTTCCTTTAGTAGATTAAATCTTGGAGGGCTATAAATTGACGATACGCTATATTCTTTGTTGTTATTTATATATACTTTTATTGTGACTACTTGCATAAATTCTTCTTCAATTTTAAGATCTATATAATGTTTGATGTTTTCTTTAATTACTACTGACGATCCTCCTCTTGCTCTTCCTGCTAACAGAAAAAGTGCTCTATTTTTCTCGAGCACTTTTTTTTGATCTCGAGCACTTTTTAAAAATCGAAATATTTTCGCAGATTTACCCACACACATTAATTTTTAAATGTCAAAACAATATAAACAAAAACAAACCGCCATTTTTAATTTCATTTGTGAACTATATTTTGTCGTAAATGTGTGAAATTATCAAAATTAAATAAAAAGTTAATAGCAATAATATTAAAGGATTATAGTAAAATAAATCTATATATTTTGAAAGACTATACTATGAAATTTCTGTTTGTGTGGCATCATAATTTGTATTTTATTTTCACCAATGCATCGACAAAAAGGGCAATTTTTTTCGTATTCTTAGATAAAAAAAAGTGCTCTTTTGACTTTTCTCTCATTTTGAATATCCAAAATGAAATTAATGGACTTAAAAGTGGCAGATTTGTGGGAGTTGGGCCAGCGTAATTTAACAACTTCGGGCAACCGCAATGAGTTGCAGCTCAAACTTCGCGCCGCTTTGGTGGAAGAAAATGTTGACCAAGATAAACATGAATTTCATACGGGACACCAGATTCTACCAAAATTCAGCATGTCGAGGCGAAAACGTAATCAACGAGCATAGCGGAAGACGAGAGTGTCGTCGTAACGGAAACCACTCCCACAACAACAGGAGGATTTGGTATGGGAGAATTAATGGCTGTTATTCAGCAAATGGAGTTATAGACACAACATATGATTGGAGGTCTTAAAACTGAAATGGTTTCCGTGCAAGAGCAGATGATCGGGGGGCTCAAAACCGATATAACAAGCGGACAAGAAAATTTGAAGGAGCAGATGCGAACCGATCAGGAAAGATTCTTGGCTGAACAGAAGATCATGAAAACCGACAGGAGAGTATAATAGAACGGTTGGAACAGCAAGAGAGAAATGTCCATAAAAAATTCAAAGAAATGGCGCTACTTTCACCGATGGAATACGGGATCCCGATACGAGGCTTGCAGTAGTATTGTCTCCGAAATCATCGTTCGCGGAAACCATCGCGTGTGAAGCTACGCAGTCAAGGTACATGTGTGGAAGTGGAACCAGCAATCAGTCACAAACAGGGAGATAACATCAGACCAGCAGATAACTGGCGGACAACGAGATTCAGGGATGGAAATAGTAAAATCAGAAGTTGGGTTTGTGAAAAAACAGGACACATCTCGAGAGAATGCTGGGAAGTAAGGCGTAAACGGAAAACAACAACATCGCCGATGTATCGAAAGCCAGAAGGAAGTAAAGCAGCAGCCGAGAAGGAACGCCAAACAACAACGAAGGCGTCAAACGAGTAAAAGTCAGCTTTGAGGAGCAAAACCTGACTCCCACAACCAAATGCTCCATAACCTTCATCTCAATTTCCAGATTGTTTTCGACATGAAGTTCTGGTTGCGGATATTGTGGATGAGGTCATCCTAGGAATGGACTACATGAAACGAAATGGATTCGTATTGGATGTCGGAAGGGGGGACATTGAGCTACTGTAATGTCGAACCGCCTTTGCAACTGAACAACGGAAAGGAGCCAGTCGTAAGGAGGATAACATTGGATCATCAGACGAAGCTACCACCACACTCGGAAACGGTTGTCTGGGGGAAGTTTGATGGAGGTCCTGGAACACAGGGGTTGTGGGTTGTGGAAGCCAACAGTGACGAGCTACAAACCAAAGAAATTACAATCGAAAAAGCTTTGGTTAAACCGGATTGTGCCTTTAGGGCTCTTAATTTATCGGATGTGACAAAAACAATCAAAAAAGGAACTATCATCGGCCGAGGTGAGGAAGTATCCACGATTATAAAATGCGAGAAGGCGAATCCGTGTGTAAACGCCAAAGATCAACGACAACGGAAAATAACGGAGGAACTTACACAGAAATGGACGAAACAATTAACATCTGAAGAAAAACAAGCAGCAAAGGAGTTGCTCCAGAAGTATATGTCCATTTTCTGTGGTGCACCGCAAGATAATGGCAGACATGGTTAATGGTTAAACACCGGATCGACACAGGAACATCAACACCAATTTAACAAGCGCCAAGAATGTTTCCATTGGCTAAACAAGCAGAAGTGGATAAGATGGTAACTGATATGCAAACATCGGGAGTAATTGAGTAGTCAACGAGTCCATAGAGTTCACCAGTGGTGTAACAGAAGGATGGAAGCATGAGATTCTGCGTGAATTATCGGAAGCTCAAGACAGTTGCCAAGAAGGATAGTTACCCGTTACCAAGGATCGACGACACACTGGATACATTGGCAGGACCACGGATGTTTTCAACATTGGATTTGCAGAACGGTTACTGGCAAGTGAAAGTCGCAGACGAAGATAAGGAAAAGACAGCGTTCAGTGTGGGCAATGGATTATGGCAATTCAATATCATGCCATTTGGACTTTATAACGCCTCTGCAACTTTCGAGCGGCTAATGGAACGCGTACTTAAAGGACTCCACTGGAAAATATGCCTGGTATATTTGGACGACATCATCGTTATTGGAAAGGACTTCAACGAGCATCTACGAAATCTAGAGGAAATATTCGATAGAATCCAGTCAGCTGGATTGAAGTTAAGTCCGAAGAAATGTGTATTGTTCCGTGATGAAGTCAAATATTTGGGACACAAAATAACAACAAGCGCCATTCATACAGATGAAGACAAGATCTCCGCCGTAAAGGCTTGGTCAAGACAGCAAAACTTACATGAGCTAAGGAGTTTCATCGGATTATGCACATATTAACAACAATTTGTGCCAGGATTTGCCAACATCGCAAGGAGTTTACACGAGCTGACAGAGAAGAACAGGCCGTTCCAATAGAGTGATGAACACGAGGAGGCGTTCAACGAACTGAAGCAGCGATGTACGAATGTACAGCACCATTTCTTTCGTATCCGGTGCCGAATAAACGTTTTATTTTGGATATGGATGCAAACAACTATGGCTTGGGAGGTGTGTTGTCACAGGAAATCGATGGACAGGAACGTGTACCGTTTTCGTGACCGGAGTAACGGAAGTTAACAGAAATGGTGACTTATTAGATTTGGGGCGGTCGACTCTGGCCGGCTAAAGCTCATGGTGTTGGGGTGGGTGTTTCCAAATCGTATATAAGTTCACCGATAGACCGCTAGAGGGAAATTCTGACTATATTTTTTTGGATACCTATACTTGCCTACAACTCATCCTCTCAACCTTGTACTGACTATATATACATGAGGCAATTTATATTTTTTTGTATTTTATAGGAATTCATTTATTATATTTATATATTATTCGAAAATAAAAAAAATTATAGAAAATTAATAATACTAATATTAAAGGAAGTCAATTATAATGAACTCAAACACTAAACTAATCTTAATTATAAACCTAAAATACCCATCACCATATAAAGCATGAAATTATAAAGAGATATGATAAAAAAATTAATAAAATTAAAACTAATGCGATATTCTTTGGACAAAAAAAAGTTGCTCTTTTTGCTCGAAACACGTGCGTTTTTGACATTACACATTCTTTGGAAATGATCTCGAGCACTTTTGAAAAATCGAGATTTTTTCGCAGATTTTACACACGCATATAAATTTTTAAATGCCAAAACAATATAAACAAAAACAAAACGCCATTTTTAATTTCATTTGTGAACTATATTTTGTCGTAAATGTGTGAAATTATCAAAATTAAATAAAAAGTTAATAACAATAATAATAAAGGATTATAATAAAATAAATCTATATGTTTTAAAAGACAATACTATGAAATTTATGTTTGTGTAAATTGTGTAGCATCATAATTTGTATTTTATTTTCACCAATACATCGACAAAAAGAGCAATTTTTTTTTCGTATTCTTTGATAAAAAAAAGTGCTCTTTTCTCTCATTTTGCAAAGAATATCACATAAAATTATGTACAATAAATGTTGGTTTACTTGTATCCCGGGTGTTGATTGTTGTTACAACGTGGATTGATAACGTTATCGTGAATTTTATTTTTTTATTATATTACTGACCATTCCAAATAATGCCGTAGATATTATTATTCGATTTTCTCGATTTAAGTGATAACCATGATGCCTTTTAAATAGCTAATTATTATTTTATATTGTTAGTCTAGTAACTAGTCTATTATGATCGCTTCACCCAAGTAACTGATCAACTCTCACCCAATTATCGAGTTTTCTTTTTCATATCCCAAAATACCATCAAACAAAAATTTCATGCAAGCCCACAAATATTAACAATACCAAGTAAGAAAAGAAATAATAAGCAGATCAGGGAACGCAGGTCAACACGAGCTTCGTTTCAAACGTGGGGACGACCCAAACCCGAGAAACAGTCTCATTAAGCAGGGCCAAGATAATATTGTTCAGTGTAAAAAAATATACACTAATAAATTCATCTTGACCAAATGTTAAGGACGAATATCTTTTGCGTGAAAGGTACCTAATACTCTCCCAGTTTGATTTTTAACGACAAAGCGGGAATGAATTTGGCAGCTAGTTTGGCTGAAAATTTATTAGAGGCGTCACTTTGAACGAACGATCTTATAAAAACTGTAAAGATTCGGTTTTGACTCCGAAGATTGTAACGTTTAGCTACCTTATTATGAGCTACCTTCAGATAATGAATTATTTGATCTCTTATTAGATTTAAACGATCGGGTTAAGCCATTAGTTGCACCTCATTAGCGTCACACAGAAAATTACACAGAAAAGAGGCAGACGCTTCCCTCAATGGTTTTACTAATATAAATTTAGAGAAATGGTCTAATACAATTACTATATAGGAATTGCCACGCTTTGATCGTGGGTATGGTCCTAAAAATCTACGAAGAGTTTTTGAAACGGTCGGGTGGATTCTACTGGAACTCCCATGATTGGTCGAGTCGAAAAATTTACCCCTTTATTCATTTTACATTTTGTGCACTTAGAAATAAATTCTTTAACTTGAAGAGACATATACGAGACCAGTAAAATTGTCGTTGCAACCTATCCAAAGTCTTAGCTGCTCCTGAATGCGCTGAGGTTGGAGGCACATAGGATTTTTCAATGAGAGATGGTGTCAATGAAATTGGTACCACTAACTTCCATTCGGAAATATCAGTGTCAGTATATCGCGAAGCAAAAGAAGGGGATATCAACAGTTTATTATCATGTATTTGAAAATTATGATTAGAATTTTTGGAATTCTTAATAGAATTTATTTGATTAAGATATTCTTCAGTCAAGAAAGCAAGTGAATTCAGGTCGAGGTGGA
Organism: Tipula lateralis; assembly: GCA_963932295.1. Taxonomy (NCBI): domain Eukaryota; kingdom Metazoa; phylum Arthropoda; class Insecta; order Diptera; family Tipulidae; genus Tipula; species Tipula lateralis. Next base: position 99,207,263 of record OZ010737.1, on the reverse strand, counting down.
GAACAGGCACCTCACCAGATTTTACTAGACTGTCTGCAGACGGAAGATCGTCTGAATGGTTAACACGGCTAAAAGTTTCTATTTGACTTGAAAATGAATAGTCATGTGGTCGAAAATTGCCGGGAGTCATGTCATACACTAATGAATTCAATTCATCAATAAAAGCACGTGAAAGTGTGTCTGGCACTACATTGACGGATCTGTGGCGTTCTTGAGCAACACCAACAAAACAATTAAATTATCTCACGCCACAATTAATTAATAAAAATATTCCGAGTTAAGTTCTTGTAATTCACTAGTACTGTCGCGACACAACTAAACATATATATACGAATCGCACAGTATGAACATCAAGTCCGGTAGCATATGCCTGATGAGATGGATTTGATCTTTTCGATCACACGGTCATTCAATGACGTCATCATCATCAGATTGAAACAGGCCTAGTGGATTATACAAGATACAAGAAACAACTCAGATTTACACATACATAACATTTACATAAAGCTACACGCTTCAGATCCTTTTCGATACCCAATCTGGAAATTAAAAGCCTACAACTTAAGACTCATTTAAGCAGGTCTCCCAGATAGATCTTTCTGCGACATTAACCAGCGTAAATTTCTTTGAGCCGAGTTTAGTTTGTGGGACATATACTCTATAGGATGTTCTTTTCCGATAAGGTTAGTAAGCGGTGCAGCTAACGAGGCGAAATTTTTTATGAAACGGCGATACCACCCGTACATCCCCTGAAAACGCCGAATTTGTTTGCTAGTTCTTGGTATTGGAAAATCCATTATGGCCTTGCACTTTTAAGGGTTTGTGCGAAGAAACCCGTTTCCCACTACGAATCCAAGGTAATTAACCTCTCTTAAAACAAATTGACTTTTGTCAAGGTTTATGGTTAACACAGCGTTTTTTAACAAATTAGCGACCTGTGCCAAGAGTGTAAAATGTTCTTCCAAAGTAGCCGATGTTACTTGTTCAATTCGTCGGCATCTAAACAAAGGCGTGCTTTGCCATTAGCTTTACGCACCAGATGAACCAGAGAACACCACGAGCTTTGACTCTCTTCGATCACATCGAGAGCCAACATTCGGTCAAGCTCTTCATACATAATTTTCTGAATAGCCAGAGACATAATAGAACCTTTGTTTAATCGGTTAACCGAATAGAACCTTTGTTTAATGGGTTTTGCTGTTCCGACATCGATAACATGAGTTAACAAATGTGTTTTACCTAGTCCTAATTTAGAAATTGAAGGGAAAGACTCCTTGATAGCATTTAGTTTATTCTGAACTGTATTAGTAAGTAAATGAAATTTAGGTGATGTAGATAGATTAAAATTCTCGAGAGAGGTACTTAAGGAAGATAAGCTCACGGTTACACCAAATCGATTCCCAGATAGAGCGTCTGTTCCAGCGTAGGTACGATGTACAACAACATTCGGTGCGACTGGTTATTAAATTCAACGGTTGCATAAATATAACCGAAGATTCGTTGAGGTTGTCCACTAGCGGTATTTATATGAGCTGGGAAGTTATGAAAACGGGTACTTTGATCCGACAAAAATTTTTCAGATCCGTGACCCAAGACACTAATGCTCGCTCCACTGTCAAGTAGACCATTATATGATATATTATTAATTATAATCTTGGCATACGGCCTCCGATCTACAGAGTCTGAGGTAATAATTGATGATAAGATGATGGACCTTCTTGCTTTACGACGTTCCCAATACATTCTTGACCTCTGTTTTCTAGCATAATTATATATTCGCCGTGGTTCAGGAAGATATTTTTGATTTGTATTGGGCTGCATATTTAAATGGAATAATTCATTGATATTAGTAGCTTTATCCTTTTCAGAATGTGTGGATTTATTTTAAATTGAAGTAGTGAGAGAACTAGTGAAGCTTATAGTTTCAATTGGTTCGTTAATTGGTATAGATTGATTGTTTGTTGAGTAAATATGACTTAATAAGACTGGGTCTGAAATTGAAGGTATGGTATCAGATGTAGCTATTGATCGTTGGTGTGTTTTGGGTGGTATCGTTCCTCTCGGTTGCTGGTTGAATCCTCTTGCGTACTTCTGGGTGGTAATGGTTTTGGTGGCAACTGGTTCCCAGGTTTCCGGTGGCCACGTGCAGAGTTTCCGCACAACGAGTGCAACGAGGGGTAATTGTATCTTTCAAACCACATCGATAACAAAATACACCGGTTGGAGGTATGGGACAGTGTACGAATGTATGGTAACCGATGCTCAAAGAGTTAGGTTTTTAATTGGCTGTCGATGCTACATAGGAGTGCGGTCTTATTTGCCTATTGGCGGAATTCTGAAGAAAAGATAATGAGGCATTCTGATTCATTTGAGGAACAAAATCAATCGGATCTATCTGAGGATTTTCATTATAATTATTTAATCCCAATTCATTTATGGTACGTCGGGGAGTAAGAGAACTATCAATAGGAGCTCGAAAACGTTTCAAGGTATCCTCCCATGCGGTACAGCTTTTAATTAACTCGTTCAAATTGCAAAAATTGCCATAGGTTCCATATTTTATGGTAAAAATCGAGGAAGTTTTCGTGCGACTGCTGTTTGCACAACTCAATTGATCTCCGGATTTCATAATTAGTTCGTCGATCTTGAGACTGTTCTATAAAATCACGTTTCAAGTCTGACCACGAGGCTCTCGTATTATACTTTCGATAAATTCAATACCACTGCAAAGTAACCTCTTTTAAAACAATGAAACTTTGCCATAATGCCTTCAGGAGTTAAACCCATGGAGTACGCTACAGTTTCTAGTTGAAAAACAAACATATCCACGGAAGTTCCAGACGGAGATCTATTGTATGATATGCCACTTCGATAAAGTTGACGGTGTCCGGATAAGTTATGATAGTTTTGTGAAAGTTGAGGATTAGTTGAAAGATTTGAAGCTCGTTTCTGATTATTTTGATGGTCCATGTTAACAAAAGTGCTATTATGGAAAACTTCCGTCTGAGGTTCGTGCGTATTGACTGAACTAGCATGGTAATTAATTGGTATCTGAATTCTATTTGTATTATCAAACGAGGTGATTTTGTTTACGGGTAATGATTTAATCGGGATATTATTACTAACTGGTTTTTGAAATTGTACCGCAGTTAAATGTGGATTATTTGTCACTGGTTCGGGTGGAGTTGGTATTTTATATAATTCTGTCATCGGCGTGTTATTCATGGGTTGTTTAAATAATTTGCCTTGAAATTCATCTTGCTTACTAGTAAATAAAGCCATTTGCTCAGTTAACTGGTTTAACTGAGTCATCATAGCAACCATGACGATTTCCATCAGATATGCTGGATGGAGGACCTAAATTGAATGGATTCATAGGCTCTGTTGCAACTTCACCTATACATATTGCCTAAACTTCTCAACACTCAATACAGCTGCGTAGTGTAACATTCGAGTTCGGTTATAGGGCGTTCTTCGCCGCTGGATGACCTTTGGAATAGAATAGCTCCCACGCCAGTTGTAGACGCGTCACACTGAATGTAAAATGGTTGGCTCCAATCCGAATTGCAAAGTACCGGGGCGGACGAAAGAGATTTCTTCAGTTTTTGAAGGATTCCTGGGCCATATCGTTCCATTGAAACTTGTGATTCTTCTTCAAGAGATTTGTTAGAAGCGTTGAAATTTCTGAGTAGCGACGAATAAACCGCCTATACCATCCCGACATACTCAGAAACAGTCTGAGTTGTCGGACTGTTTTAGGAGGAGGATAGGTAGTAATAGCCGATACTTTACCAGGGTATATCTTTAGTACAACATCTCCGATAATGTAGCCCAGGTAACGAATTTCTTTTAGAAGAAATTTACTCTTCTCCACGTTTATTATACGTTTATAGGTTAATAAACTAACCGAACGGCATAACGGTAAATTGGTATAACGGCCTCCCGGGTACAGTGAAAGCTGACTTATCCCTTGATCCCTCTTCTAGCGGTATCTGCCAAAAGGCGCCTTTCAAGTCAAGGCTCGAAATAAACCTTTTCTTGTTAAGACGGTCCAACAAACCACCGATGAGGGGTAAAGGGTAAGCATCTTTCACTGGTACCGAGTTTACCTTTCTTGCGTCAAGGCACAGTTGGACTCTGCCATCGGCCTTGCGTCTATAGAAATCGGTTAACTCCACGAGCTGTCACTCTCCTCTATGACGCCTAGTGAGATCATCCGTTCGAGTTCCTTACCCATCTCAGCTTCCACAGCCGGAGACACAGCATAGTTTCTCTGCTTGATGGGTTTAGCATTTCCAACGTCTATTACGTGTCTAACTAAATGCGTTCGACCCAGACCAAGAAAAGCAGAGGACGAAAACTGTTGCTTAACTGTTTCCAGCTGTGTTTGCGGAGAGGGTGTTAATTGGTGATGTTGTGGTTCGTCAGTACTAGCGATCGTTTCTGCTGCAATACGTGAAAAAGAGCAAATTTTGGGTGGAGAACTGAAATCAAAAAGAGCATTTTCAGACACCATCCGCAAATTAAATAACCGCCAGAAATCAATTCCGAGGTATAAGTCCTGATGCAAATTAGGAGATAGATGTAGTGTTAGAAACTCGGTTGAACAGCAAATATCACAGGAATTTTTATATGCCCGATTATTTGTTCACTGCGACCGTTTGCGGTTCTAATAGTTGCTGGAAGATGACGAAAATGCACGGTAGGATCTTTTAAAATATCCTCACAATTTCTTCCCAGAATTGAGACGTTGGCACCACTATCTAATAAGCCGCATATCTTGCTACCAAGTAGATTAACATCAGCATAGGGCCTTCCATCAATTTCATCAGCGATTAAGGATTCAGTTATCTGAGATTTGAATGATTTTCTCAATTGAAAGTAGCGTTTTCATCGGGAAATGGGATTGGATAACGACGTTTTAGGGTAATTTGTTTTGGATTTGTAGAATTTTGATAAGCTATATTTTTCATCTAAGGGCGCTTTAGAATAGAACAAGACTCGTTGTTTTTGTATTGGTTTTGATTGGATGAATCGGTAGTAAACATTTTTGTATTGTTCACCCCCTGCTTCGAGTTTCCCCTAACTGTATAGCAGTGAGAGCAATTGGATTTGATCACCTCTGGTGTTCCACAACCAAAACAGAATGTGTGCATGATACGTTGATGGCAGTTCTTAAAGAAATGTCCAATATCTCTGCAATTCCAACAATATTTTACAACATTTGAATTATCTCTTCTAGTAGTAGGAAGTGACCGATTTGAATACTTAGAAGAAAAAGCGTTAACCGTTGCATGATTTGGTGGATAAGTTGGAGGTAAGTAGGTGCGAGGAATATTATTATACGCAGAGTTACGATCATTGTTTTTAATGTTACAATCAGCCGAATACGGAAATGGCGAAACGTCGACGTAATTTGGTTGGTTATGATTATAAACCGGGTTTTGCAATTCCAATGTTTTGGGGTTTGAATTAATTTCTTGCTGCAGCTCAAGAACGTATTTGCGTGGTTCATAAAAGGTTTCTGGAATTATACGATTTCGGGTCCAGGTATCCTCATATGCAACGCACTGTCGCAACAATTCATCCAATGAATGAAATTTCGTAACTGCAAGACGATCTTGCAAACCGGGTCGCATGTTTTGACTAATTACAAAAATAAGATCAGGGCCTGACATTGGTTGTTTCAACTGCAACGTCAATGACAACACAGCATTATAAAAGTCAATAAACTTTTCATTAGGACGTTGTTTCCTGGATTCAATACCACGTCTGATTTCTAAATCTGTCTTCCTATCAGCGAATCGTTTTATCAACTCAGTTTTAAAGAAAGACCATTCAACATTCCCATGCCGTTGAACAAAATTCCAGTACCAGTCGCCAGTTATTCCTTTTAGAAAATAGCGCATGTCATTTGCCAATTTTTGTAGATTCATTCTGTTTGTCGTTGCCTGGTGTTCCATCATTTTGATGAACTTTTTAGCCGGAGTCCCTTGCAGTGTGAAGTCAAATGAAATGGGCCATTTGGTAGGATCACGTTGCAACGGAAAAAACTGATTAGGATAATGTAATGGAACATTGTTTGAAGACAAGTATGGTGTTTGATAATATATGTTAAGAGGTGGTAAATTGGTAACAGTTGGATTAGGTTTCGAATGACTAGATGTTGAATATTAACAGAAGGCTGTAAAGGAATTTGCAATGTTGGTTGTTGTTGGAAATGTGTTTGAGGTCGATACTGTGGTTTATTTTGATTCAGTCCATCGATATATGTCACAGATTTACCAATGCAGGGTTTGGCAATAATAAGAATTTTGATTGTGGTTCTTGCATTTCGAAATATGGATGAACAGAATTCGATACATTACTTATTTTTGAAAAGCTTGAACTAGTTTGGTCCCGTATCTGTAATCTAGTCTCGGCAATTGGAGATGTACCCGATGATTCTTCATCGGATCGCTCATGTTCGTCATTAATTTGAACATCGAAATTTTCTGTGAAGCTCAGAGCTTTCAGTTGTTCAATAGATTCGTTCAATTGATCGGTTTTATGAGTTTTTCCACAAAATCTATCAACTGATTACATTTTTGCTGTAACACCACTACACTGGCGCTAACAGCTTTTGAATATTCCAATCTGTATAAACATCCTTGAATATGTAGCAGTGGAGAATAAAATTGATCTAACTTATTATCAGGCTTTGTTAAAGCTGCTTCAATTTCAATGTAAATGTTTTGAAATTTTATAGATATTTCATGAATAGCACGTCGCGGATTTTTTTGGGCCGCTGGTAGTGGGCGGTTTGGTGCCAACACGAGATGATTTTTTCGTCTTCTAATTGTTTTAATAGTTTATTGTGCCATTTTACACTGGCACTCTTGCGTGTCACTCAAACCGGTTTTTTCCTCGTCTCTTTCTTCTTTTGTCTATAAACTAATTTTGGAGTGGGGATTTCTCGACGCACAACTTTCGACAAAAATTATTTTGCACTCTTGTGAGTTTCGCACAATACATATAAAAAGCAATAAAAATATTTTATGAGGTTCAAAATTTTTTTATTGTTTTCGACTCAACATTTTCATTTTGCATTTTGAAGAGTGCAGATGAAATAGAAAAATATGGTTATGTATGACGATTTTTGTTTTACAGATGAGGAAATTTATTACAGATGACGATTTTTTTTTACAGAAAATAAATATAAAATATATTAATTCGTAAAAAATATAATTTTTGTATGTTACTTTGATAAATTGTAATTTATTTTTATATTTATTTATATAAATTGTAATTTATTAATTAATTATTGTAATGGAATTCATTGATTTATTATAATATTTTTTTATTAATAATAAAATATTATACATATATTGATGACGTTACTAAAAATGGTAAAAACGCTGGAATGATGAAAATATATAAATACATATATAATATATTAAATAATATTATATAAAAAATATACACGTTCCTGTAAAAATGAAAAAACAAAATCGTGCTAAAATTTTTTTTCTTCATTTGGTTATATGATGTTCGCTCGACCAAGTATTCATTGATAATGAAATATTTTCCACACACACATAGACAAATATTAAAAAAAAACTCTGCTGCACAAAAAAGCGAAATTGACGCGAGAGTGCCAGTGTAAAATGGCACATTGAGCTTATCAAGAGGGTTATCGTCTATAATATTACGTACCGCAAATTCTAATTCGAACTCTTCATGCCTCAAATGCTCTGGGTCAATCATATTATTATTGTTTTGTACTAACGACAATCTAAAAAAAATTATTTGTGTTTTCAGACGCTGTAATTGTTGAATTCATATGTTCAATTAGTTAAGTTTCTGTTGTGAACACACCTTTTGTGTGCTATGAACACACCTTTAGTGTGCTATGAACACACCTTAAGAATGAAATATTTTTGTTTTTGAATTGTAACTTTATTCGTTCTATTCCGTTCTGTTCTTCTCTGCAATCTAGTCATTATAATAAAATATTAATAAAACGTGTAAAAGGATTTTGTTTTTATCGAAAAACTTTTTATCATCATCGTACATTGTTCTGATTATCGATTGCGCTTATTCTATCAGGTTATGGGCTCAGAACAAGTGTAAACTAAAATTTTCTTTACAAGTGTAGTTAAAATTTGTTTGTGTTTTACGTTAAAATGATGATGGACAGTAAATATGCGATTGCAAAGTTAAATAATTCAAATTATTTTGTTTGGAAATTTCGCATGAAGCTGTTACTAACAAAAGAAAATGTATGGGAGTGTACGTCAACAGATGCACCGAATCCTTTGAATGATTGGAATAAGAAAGATTCGTTAGCTTATTCGTTAATCGGACTCAACGTGGACGATGATCAATTAATCCACATTCGGGAGTCAAAAACAGCAATGGAGGCTTGGAATTATTTGAAAGAATATCATGAAAAAGGTACAGCTAACAGCATGGTTCGAATCATGAAGCAAATTATGCGTTTGAGACTAGAAGAGGACGGTGACATGGAATCGCATATTGGTCGTATAAACGAGCTATTTCAACAAATGATTGATTTCGGATTGGAACTAAAACCAGGTGACTGGAAGGCAGCAACAATGTTGGGAAGTTTACCGGATAGTTATGAAACATTAGTAACTACATTGGAATCGCGGTCTGAAGGCGAATTGACACCAGCTATCGTGCAAACAAAGCTTATTGAGGAACATAAGCGACGAATGGATAGAAATGTCAGTAGTGGAATGGCTTTGAATGTAAACAACCAAAAGTATAAGATAAAAGGTGGCAAAAGCTGTTTTTTTTGCCATAAGGAGGGACATATGAAACGAGACTGCGAAAAATTTAAAGAATGGGTGAAGAACAAAAAGACATCAGGAAAGATCACCGAAAAAGAACAAGTGAATTTAATTGAGGGTGGTTCTACAGAATTTTTATTTCTAACATCAAAATTGCAAAATGGCTGGATAATCGACTCCGGTGCGACCTGTCACCTTACTTCAAACAAGAATAATTTTACCGAGTTTGATTCGAATTATCGTGAAAAAATTCTCGTTGCTAATGGACAGCAAGTTAATGTCTACGGAAAAGGATCTATTTCAATTGAGGTTATTAACCGAATAGGTGAAAAGAATAAAGTGAAAATTCATGATGTATTATGGGTTCCATCAATAAGCGGAAACCTGCTTTCTGTTCGAAGGTTAATTGCCAAAGGTTTTGTTGTTTCATTTACCTCGGATCAACGCTGTGAAATTAGTTTTGGAACACGGCAGGTAGCAATCGGTGAGATGTGTGATAATCTGTATATTCTGAAGGAAGTTGAACGAGTATATTTCGTTGATGAACATAAGAAAAAATGTGCACATTATTGGCATAGAGTATTGGGGCATCGTGATATTGAAGTGGTGAAATCATTGGGCTCCTCTGGATTGCTCAAAAATATTGAACTTTCGGCATGTGGCAGTGATTGTAGTAAGGATTTATGTCAAATATGTCTTGAAGGAAAAATGACGCGCATAAAATTTCCATTAAAAACGGAAAATCACGCAAAAGCTGTTTTAGATCTGGTTCATTCAGACGTTTGCGGACCAATGCAGACACAAACGCCATCTGGGAAGCGATATATTTTGACATTCATAGATGATCACTCAAGATACACTATGATCTATCTTCTAAAAAATAAAAGTGAAGTATTTGGCAAATTTACAGAATATATCGCAATGACGCAAAACATGTTTGGCCGCAAAGTAAAGGTTCTTCGAACAGATCGAGGTGGCGAGTACATTAACCAAGATTTTTTGAAATTCATGGCGAAAGAGGGAATTCAGTGTCAAAGAACGGCGCCATTTACACCACAACAAAACGGCGTAGCAGAGAGAAAAAGTCGCACTCTAGTTGAGATGGCTAGATGTATGCTCATCGATGCTGAGCTAGAAAAGAAATTTTGGGGTGAAGCGGTTACCATGGCCAATTATATTCAGAACCGTTTAACAGGAAAAGGTTATGATAAGACACCATTTGAAAATTGGTATAATAAAAAACCAAATATTTCACATTGCAAGAAATTTGGTACAATTTGTTATGTGCATGTGCCAGATGAAAAGAGGCGAAAATTAGATTCGAAGGCTTTTAGAGCCATTTTAGTTGGGTACGACGAGGAGTCGAAAGCATTCAGATGCTATAATCAATCAAATGGCAAGGTAGTCATCAGTCGTGATGTGAAATTTGTCGAAAAATTCAGTAACTGGAATTTTGACGAGAAAAATGAAGAGAATATAGCAGAAACAACCCAAAGTGAAAGAGAAAAATCTGCAGAAAATACTAATTTCAATAAAGAAATAAATGTGGATAATGATCACAGCGAATTATATTTCAATGGTGCCGATAATTCTATTGATGAGGAAGAACCCAGTAGGAACGTCGAAAATCAACCTGAGGTTCAACTGATGGACACTGAAACAAACACAATACGCAGCTCGAATCGAATAAATAAAAATATTCCACTGAAAAGGCTTATTGAAGAGATCAACAAAGTTGAGGAGGAGAAATATGAGCCGAAAACGTACAGACAAGCTGTTGTGTGTTCTGAAAAACTAAAGTGGGTCGATGCAATGAAAGACGAAATTAAATCTCTAGAAGAGAATAATACTTGGGAACTTGTACCGTTACCACCAAATAGAAATCCTATTGGTTGTAGATGGGTTTTCAAATTGAAAACTGACTCAAATGGAGGAATTAGCAGATACAAAGCGAGACTGGTTGCACAGGGATTCTTGCAGCAATTCGGCAGTGATTATGATCAAACATTTGCACCTGTTGTAAAGCAAACGGTAGATGCGAAATTTGTACAGAGTAAAAATGATCCATGCTTGTACATATTAAATCAAAGCGGAAAGATATGCTATGTTTTAGTATATGTTGACGACCTAATTGTAGCCGGTAAATATGAACATCAGTTGAAATACGTCGAAGATGTTTTAAAGTCGAAATTCAAAATCATAAATTTGGGAGATATTAAGCACTATCTTGGACAGGAAATTACCAGAGATGAAAATGGAAATTTCCAATTAAGCCAAACTGGTTATATAAATAAAGTAGTTGCTGATTTTGGACTTTCTGATGCGAAAATATCAAAAATTCCACTCGATGTTAATTATGATAGCTATGAGAGTCTATCAGAGGTTTTACTGAAGAATGATACATACCAGAAGCTTATAGGATGTTTACTATATATTTCAGTAAACTCTCGGCCTGATATTTCAGCAAGCGTCTCAATATTGGCACAACGTACAAGTAAACCTACACAAACCGACTGGATGGAGCTAAAGCGTGTTCTTAAATATTTAAAAGGGACTTCAAAATTAAAATTAGTGTTGAACAATAATAATAAGGAATTATTTCATGGATATGCCGATGCGAATTGGGCTGAATGCCGGGTAGACAGAAAATCCAATAGCGGATACATATTTTTTGTGTTTGGAGGTGCAGTAAGCTGGTCATGCAAAAAACAAACATGTGTGTCGCTTTCATCAACTGAGGCTGAATTTGTCTCCTTATCAGAAGCATGAAAGGAAGCAATTTGGATTAGACGAATATTAACCGATTTTGGTGAAAAATTGAACATGCCAACAACAATATTTGAAGACAATCAGAGTTGTCTGAAGTTGATTGAAAATCAAAAACTTTCAAGCCGATCAAAACATATTGATACCAGAAGACACTTCGTTAAAGATCATGTAGACAGGAGAGAAGTTGTATGCATCTATTGTCCAACCAAAGAAATGATAGGTGACATGTTGACAAAACCTCTAGCAGCAAATCAACTTGAAAAATTAAGATTATTATGTGGTTTATTGGAAACTAATAATTGAGGAGAAGTGTTGAATTCATATGTTCAATTAGTTAAGTTTCTGTTGTGAACACTTTAGTGTGCTATGAACACACCTTTAGTGTGCTATGAACACACCTTAAGAATGAAATATTTTTGTTTTTGAATTGTAACTTTATTCGTTCTATTCCGTTCTGTTCTTCTCTGCAATCTAGTCATTATAATAAAATATTAATAAAACGTGTAAAAGGATCTGGTTTTTATCGAAAAACTTTTTATCATCATCGTACATTGTTCTGATTATCGATTGCGCTTATTCTATCAGTAATAGTGTCTTATTATTAAACCAATAAGCCAAATGATAAATTAAAAAAAATTAAAGTTAAAATATCACCAAAGAAATATAGTATCTACGGTTTTATGTTGTTTTGTATTTGAACAATTTATTTTAATAAACGATGAACTCGATTTTTAAATTAAATTCCAAATAATTGATTTAAATATTTAAGTAGATTCCTTAAAGTGACAGGATGATCTGGAATGTAGAGTAAATTCAAAATGAACTGAGGTAGACTGGTACTGGTATCTTATGTATTAACTGTAGAAGCGGAATTATATAAAATAGAGTTATGAATTGAAAATACTAAACTGAAACTCAACGATGGTCAAAACTATTAATTAAAATTAAAGAACACTCTTGATTTCAATTTAGTTCTTCTATTATAATATAATAGACCAATTGTATATTAAAACGAGTTGCAATCAAAACATAATCATATGGAATACTTAACACACGTAACACAATTGGGCTATATACGGTTGTCAAACTAGAGGAAAAATCAAATATTTTATGTTTCAATTAAATTCAAAATAGAACTACAGTTCTAGAAATAATAATATACGATTTGTTCTCTGTGGTAGACAAAAAAAATAAGTTTAATATCAATATGTAGTTAAATTTAATGAAAAGAATATAATATTTCTAATAATAAAATTAGAAAGAGAAAATATTAGCACCAATCAGCTATCTCAAAACAAAACTGGATATAGCAATATTTATATGCCAATATTTTGAAATTATGAAAGAGTGAGCGGTAATTTGATAACAAAATATAAAAAAAAATATTGATCAAAATAAATATAAAAGTAATTAACCGGACGGTCAGAAAGTTTGGGCGCCACTGTAACGAAAAAGCGGTAACCATACTTGACCGCTTATTCCGTTAGCAGAATCGCTGAGACAGGGATTTTGGTGCGGTCTTTGTGCCTCAGCTAGATATCAGCACTGTCGTGGGGTTTTCCAAAATCTTAACAGCCTGTTTTAGACCGCGTACACGAAACGAAAAATAAAATTAATGATACGGGAATAAATAAAATAACGAAATTGCCATTTTAACTTTTCGCAATTTAATAAAATTAAAAATTATTAAACAAAAAAAATTTACTTAAAACTACTAATTATATAACTAACAAAATTATAACTTAAAATTATTTAATTAATTAACGTACCTTAATACGCGATGATAATAGTTTGCAGTAACTGGAACTGATGTGGGTTTTTTCGTCGTTACTGTATTGCAAGCATGTTGAATGTTGATATAATATCAAAGTTTTTGATTCACTGATAACCAAAATTATAAGTATGTATTCGTTTGGTGTCGCAAGGTTGTTGTTGTTGTAATTACAGTATAGCGTGGTAGAATTGCATCAACTATTGCGTTTAAGCAGATTAGGTGTTTTTTATTTATTTATTTTTATTTTTTTATATTAAGCTTTAATTGGGTGCAGGGCGGACTTTTAGACTGTCCTAGCTCGTTGTAACTGTTAGAGCTCCTGCACCCAACGCGCGGTCCATCAAGTAAAGGTTGATAGCTGCCTTAAACTTGTGCATTCTATAATCCAACGGAAACTGAAAACCGGATAACGAATTCCACTTCCTGGATGTTCGATGAATGAATTCGCGCTTTGTACCTTCAGTTCGAGGTTTCGGCAGCTTCACCGTAAACCTATGCGCATTGACCGTTCCTTGTGTTACCCGTCCTGGCGTAACTAATGGTGGTATTTTCTCCTTTAATTCTGCAGAACGAGCAAAGGGCATTGCGTGCTGAACGGGAGCTAATGATCGGCGGCCTCGAAGGAAAAATAACAAGCGGACAAAAGAGATTGTTGGCGGAACAGGAGGTCATGAGAACAGGACAATAGAGCATCATCGAACGGTTGGAGCATCACGAAAGATGTGTCAACGAGAAATTTCGAGAGCTTTCCGCTACATTTAACACAAAAGTTGACACCATCAAAATTGAAATGGATCAGCAATTTGAGGTGGCTGATCCACGATTCCAGAAACTTGAAAAGTAGCTAATGGATCTCAAAACCAACGGCAGCGCTCAATTTGCCCGACTAATCAGCTCAATAAAATTGAAGCCACCAACGTTAGATGGAACCACACCATTCAACATCTTCAAACTCCAGTTTGAAATGTCGGCCACAAGGAATGGTTGGTGTAAGGAGGATCGAGTGGCAGCATTAATTGTGGCGCTAAAAGGAAGTGCTGCTGCATTTCTGCAAATCGTGCCGGAATACGAACGGGAGGATTACGGCAAAATCATGTAGGCTCTGGAGCGCAAATACGGAGGTGACCATCGACGGGAGCTACATCGTATGGAGTTGAAGGGACGATTTCAGCGGATTGGAGAGACGCTTCAGGAATATGCGGCTGATATAGAGCGGTTAGTGCACCTCGCCCACTACAACATGGCAGGAGAATACACAGAGTGGATCAAGATCGATGCTTTCTCCGATGGTATACGGGATCCCGATACGAGACGTGCAGTTGTATTGTCTCCAAAATCATCGTTCGCGGAAATCATCGCGTGTGCACTAACCAACAAGAGTGCAAACAACATCATCAAACCAGCAGTCAAGGTACGTCGTGTGGAAGTGGAACCAGCAATCATTCACAAGCAGAACAATAACATCAAACCAGCAGATAACTGGCGGACAACAAGATTCCGGGATGGAACTAGTAAAATCAGATGTTGGGTTTGTGATAAAATAGGACACATCTCAAGGGAATGCTGGGAGATAAGGCGCAAACGGGCGAGAACACCATCGCCGATGTACCGAAGGCCACCGGAGGAAAGAAAAATACCAGCCGAGGAGGAACGCCAAACAACAACGAAGGCGTTAAACGAGTAAGAGTCAGCTTTGAGGAGCAAAAGCTGACTCCCACAACCAAATGCTCCATAACCTTCATTCCCATTTCCAGATTGGCAAAAGGTGGTGATAGCTTAATGGTGCGAGGTGAAGTAGAGGGACGATCCAGTATAATAACGTTGGACACGGGAGCAACGAGAACGATTGTGCGGCCAGATTTTATCACGGATGGAGTTCGGACAATGGAAGGGTTCAAGTTACAAAAGGCGACAGGCGACAGTGCAGCTATCAAAGGAAAGAAGGAGGTTACAATACGAATCGGGAACAACAGTTTTTAACATGAAGTTCTAGTTGCGGATATTGTGGATGAGGTCATCCTGGGAATGGACATCATGAAGCGAAAAGGATTCGTATTGGATGTCGGACGGGGAACATTGAGCTACGGTAATGTCGAATTTCCTTTGCAACTGAACAACGAGAAGGAGCCAGTCGTAAGGAGGATCACATTGGATCATCGGACGAAGCTACCACCACACTCGGAAACGATTGTTTGGGGGAAATTGGATGGAGGTCCTGGAACACAAGGGTTGTGGGTTGTGGAAGCCAACAGTGACGAGATACAACCCAAAGAAATTATCATCGGAAAAGCTTTGGTTAAACCGGATTGTGACTTTAGAGTTTCAATAAGGGCTCGTAATTTATCGGATGTGACAAAAACAATCAAAAAGGGAACTATCATCGGCCGAGGTGAGGAAGTATCCACGGTTATAAAATGCGAGGAGACGAATCCGTGTGTAAAAGCCAAGGATCAAAGGCAACGAAAAATAACGGAGGAACTAACACAGAAATGGACGGAACAATTAACATTTGAAGAAAAACAAGCAGCAAAGAAGTTGCTCCAGAAATATATATCCATTTTCTGTGGGGCACCAGAACAAGATAATGGCAGAACAAATATGGTTAAACACCGGATCGATACAAGAATATCAACACCTATTCGACAAGCGTCAAGAAGGTTTCCATTGGCTTAACAAGCAGAAGTGGATATGATAGTAATTGGTAACTGATAGGCAAACATCGGGAGTAATTGAGCAGTCAACGAGTCCGTGGAGTTCACCCGTAGTATTGGTGGAAAAGAAGGATGGAAGCATGAGATTCTGCGTTGATTATCGGAAGCTCAACACAGTTACCAAAAAGGATAGTTACCCATTACCAAGGATCGACGACACACTGGATACATTGGCAGGAGCACGGATGTTTTCAACATTGGATCTGCAGAGTGGCTATTGGCAAGTGGAGGTCGCAGACAAAGATAAGGAAAAAAACAGCGTTCAGTGTGGGCAATGGATTATGGCAATTCAATGTCATGCCATTTGGACTTTGTAACGCCCCTGCGACTTTCAAACGGCTAATGGAACCTGTACTTAAAGGACTCCACTGGAAAACATGCCTGGTATATTTGGACGACATCATCGTTATGGGAAAGGACTTCAACGAGCATCTACGAAATCTAGAGGAAGTATTCGAAAGAATCCAATCAGCTGGATTGAAGTTAAGTCCGAAGAAATGTGTATTGTTGCGGGATGAAGTCAAATATTTGGGACACAAAATAACAACAAGCGGTATTCATACAAATGAAGACAAGATCTCCGCCGTAAAGAATTGGCCAAGACCGCAGAATTTACATGAACTAAGGAGTTTCATCGGACTATTAACATATTATCGACGATTTGTGCCAGGATTTGCCAACATCGCAAGGAGTTTACACGAGCTGACACAGAAGAACAAGCCGTTCCAATGGAGTGATGAACACGAAGAAGAGTTCAATGAACTGAAGCAGCGATTATGTACAGCACCATTGCTTTCGTATCCGGTTCCGAATAAACGTTTTATTTTGGATACGGATGCAGGCAATTACGGCTTAGGAGGTGTGTTGTCACAGGAAATCGATGGACAGGAACGTGTCATCGCATATTATTCCAAGATCTTATCGAAGCCGGAACGGAACTACTGTGTAACAAGAAGAGAATTGTTGCCCATAGTGAAATGTGTGGAGCATTTCCGAAAATACCTCTATGGCCAATCATTTCTGCTAAGAACGGATCATGGCGCCTTGACATGGCTACTTCAGTTTAAAAATCCCGACGGACAAGTAGCACGGTGGATTGAGCGATTGGGGAGTTTTGTTTACGAAATCCAACATCGGAAGGGAAGCGCTCATGGAAATGCTGATGCATTGTAATGGCCATGTCGAGTGGATTGTAAACATTGCGGTCGGGTAGAAAACAAGGAAAACATCGTCGAAATCAGACTAATGAAAGTGTTGCCGGCTAATGAATGGACCAAGGATGTTATCTCCAAAGAGCAAAGGGAGGATCCAGATTTGGCAGTGATTATCAAATTCATGGAGGAAAAATGTCGTCCTACATGGAGCGACATTGAGGATAAAGGCCCAACTATCAAGGCTTATTGGGCCCAATGGGATAGTTTAACCATGGAAGACGGATGCATAAAGCGAACATGGGAAAGCTCCGATGGTAAAACAAAGCAATCGCTAGTGGTAGTACCGAAGATCAGGACGGCAGAAATTTTGGAGGAATACCATGGAGGAACAAGCGGAGGCCACCTAGGAATTAACAAAACGTTAGCCAAGGTACGAGAAAGGTTCTACTGGACAGCATGTAGACAGGCAGTGGCTGAATGGTGTCAAAAGTGTGACCAATGTATGGCAGTGAAAGGACCGGCAAAGAAGAGCCGTGGAGCGATGCAACAATATAATGTGGGACCACCATTTGAGAAGATTGCCATAGATGTTGCAGGACCATTTACAATCAGCGAAAGTGGCAACAAATATGTTTTGGGTAGTAATGGACTACTTCAGTAAGTGGCCAGAGATATACCCAATTCCAAATCAGAAAACAACCACAATCGCCAATGGAGTGGTATACAATTGGATAAGCCGTTATGGGGTGCCAATGGAACTGCATTCCGACCAAGGGCGGTATTTTGAATCGGTTGTCTTCCAGGAGATGTGCCAGTTACTGGGAATTAATAAAACGCGGACAACACCTTTCCACCCACAGTCTGATGGCATGGTGGAGCGTTTCAATGCCACATTGGAGGAGTTTATAGCCAAAACAGTGGATAAAATCCAGCGGAATTGGGATCAAGTTATTCCATTGTTCTTAATGGCTTATCGATCGGCGGTGCATAACACAACAGGAGTAACACCAGCGACAATACTTTTCGGCAACAATTTAAGACTACCAGGCGATCTCAAATTTGGAGCGGTTCCATCATCAGCTAAATGTGGACAATCATATGTGGACAACTTGAAAGAGGGGATCAACAACATACACGGATTTGTCAGAGAAAATCAAATTGTCAAGTGATAAAACAAAGGCTCGGTATGATGTACGAGCAAACAACAAAGGATTTGACGAGGGTCAATTGGTATGGCTTGACAACCCACAACGTAAGAAAGGGTTATCGCAGAAATTACAACCTGGATGGGAGGGACCGTACAAGGTTATAACAAGAATAAATTATGTGATCTATAGGATCCAAAGAGGAGTACGAAGAAAACCCAAGGTTGTACACCTAGAACGACTGGCGTTCTATAGAGGAAGAGGTCTGGATCCTGTTCGGGACGAACAGGTTTGGGCGGGGGTAGTGTGACGAATCATAGATGTCACCAGTGATAACTAAAAAGAGTTATAAATTATAGCAGTAGGGGTTATCCTGTAACCAAATGTTTACACATACGAACAGAATAAAAATAAAAAATTAAATAGGCGGAGCAAACAAAATACGACGAAGAGAACATTCGCGAAGTGTAGAGAAGCAAAATAATGGAATGTTCTACAAGTATTTGCGTCGTATAAATACGTGTAGACATTTGGGTTACGAATCAGTTCAAATTTGAATTTCGAAGTGTTAATATCGGGAAGTGATAAAAAGTGAAAGTGAAGTGTTGAAATAATTATTTGTGAAATAATTGTGGAATTTATTGAAAAATAAATTTATTGTAAAATTAAAGTTTGCGAGTTTATATTCACAATGCAGTGATCGAACCGGATAAATAATTTGAATAACCACTCGGCGAAATCGTAACAATATATTATCGCTGCCAGATCAAGCAACATTTTCATATTTAATACTTTTTCAAACTATTATCCAAGAACACTGGCTCGAGCACTAACTTGATAGTAGAATAGTTTGAAGGAGTCAACTATTCAACAATTAAATCAGATTGAAATAATCACACCTAGTAAAACAATAATCCATTTTATCAAAATTGCAGTGGAGTTAATGTAACCACCAACAAATAGCTTAAGAACAAATAGCTCAACGCTCATAAGTATAAAACAGAAAACCCATGGGTAGTAATACTAATCACTTCTGTAAATTATATGTTTGTTTGTATTTTTGCAATTTTTTGGGATTCAAGTTACTCCCACTCTCATGGGTCACTTATTTACGTATGTACTTTACGCCATTGTTGGAAAATCAATAACGTACGGATATAGGTCCAATTTACATAGAGCAATCATCACATATATCTCCATGTCAGCCTAGTATAGTACTGACATGGAAGATGGGTCGACCTTGAATTCAGCACTCTCGCTTAAAATGCCACAGCAGCTTTAACTACATCGGTCTCTTATGTTAAAGACTACGTCGAATGCACATTTGAATGAATTTACTATATGGAACAAAGAGCAATAAACATTGAGCTAATTCATAAGCATCAAATGTTTAATGAGGCTAGTAACGTAGAAACGGACCTGCTGGAATTCAAAGATAATTACTACTTGGTTTAAAGTGCTTCTGTATATATACGAATATATACGAACCTTAGATATATACGAATTCATAAGCATTATTCTATTACTCCGAAAATTCTATTATTCCTTAATGTTCAATTTACTGGATCAAATAAAATAGCCGACAAAAAACATACAAAACGAAAATTTATTTGATAGTTTTAATTTTTATAAATGATTTTAATATATCGTTTCGTTCCTTTATTAATCGATTCCTTTCATTTAGAATACGATTTTTTTCTTCCATTAATTTAATTTTTTTAACTTCATACTTTGTCATATTACGCTCCCGTTCATCATAATAGTCGATAAACTTATTTATAATTTGTTTGAGCTCTATGACACTGCCATGATTACAATTTGTATTATTACTATAAATATTTGTATCTTTTTTACAGTCTTGTTCCTGCGATGATACTGATGATAAATCTTCATCTGAAATCATGCAATTACCCTCAATATCATCATTCAGTCGTTCCATCTGATTACTAGAAAGGAATAAGTCATTGACTGTTGACTCCGCATTTGTGTCATTCTGTTGTACATTTGTCTCATCAAAAACTTCTAGTTTAACGGGTTTGATTTGCGGCATTTTACCAGATTGTATCATAATTTGGGTAATTGAAGGTCGGCGATTTTTTACACGTCCCAATGATTTCCATTTGTTCTCAACTTGAAGAGGTGAGAAGATAAAATCACTCTCGGCAAGAAGATTACTGAGTTTAACCCACAATTGTTTCTTTCTAGTAGTGGTATGTTCATGATCACGGTATAATTTGATCAAAAGTGATGTTTCTTCTCGTCCCCAACATTTGATAGCTATAAGTTTAAATACAATTTAAATAAGCCTAATATAAAATCTAACTTAAGATATAAATTACTTTTTTCGGATACTATTTCATTATTCAAAGGTTCGTAAAGTTTTTGTTCCATATTTTTAATATTTTGTAAACAGATTAAAGTGTTGCTAAGTAGAAAGTGAAAACAAACTTTATTGACATTTAGCTTTACGTTTCACCATTTTTATACAACATGTAACTTTCATATTAGAATAAGTATAACAGTTACAGCAAAGATTTCAACCTATTCTAGATACGAAATGAGGGCTTCGTACCTATATGGTTTTGACAATGCAAAATGATATTTACAAGCCCAGCACAACTATCAAACAATTTAGACGTGTATAAATTCAATTTATTTTCTATTAAATCACTAGATTATAAATAAAAAGGTCAACTACAATAATTTCTCGGGATTATTTATTTGACATTAACATTAGCAAATAATTCACATTTAATTATTATTGCTCTTATATTTCACAATAATAATCACTACGATATTGCACTTTCACCTATTATCACTTGCCAATATAAAAAAAACTTTCCTAAATTCTAAACTGTACAACTATTTCGTAGCTCAAATGTCTCTATAACCCAAGTATAACAAAGCTAAACTCAAAAATGAGCTATCGTTTTTCCCTTCGAAATATGGGAAAATAGTCGAAAGATAAATACCTTAGTAGTGGTGCGTATATGTATACATCGTTGTGTTTAGAAAACTGCGTATTATTTGACATGTTTAAAATTTGGCTTGTTTATTTATATATTTGGAATTTCTAAGAATGTGAACACCTGCACTTTAATAAAATTTCTGGGTGGAAATTGTAAGTTAAAAGTATTCGTTCGAAAATATGTATTTAATTTTTTTGGTAAAACAGTGATAAAACGAGTTTATTATACCTTAAATATCTATCCTATTTTTTAGTAAAAAATGGGGAGGAGACACAAGTTGCACATGTACATAGTTTGTTTTCATTCATCACTCGACCGTTCTAAGAGATTTATCAAATAGTGCATGTCAATTTCTGTGTCTTGTGATTTCAATTAAATATAAGTGTAATCATAATTACAGTGGAGAAAGATCGTCCTTATTGGTGGAATCTAAGAAAAATTACTGTGTTGTGGACATTTTGTTTCAGATTTGGAAATAAATTAATATGATCTTTCTAATTATTACGGAATTATTACGGAAAAATAATTTAAAATAATATTCAAACTATCTTTTATATTAATTTAAATCATATTTATATACATAATTTATTAAAATTACGTTTTACATTCGAAAAATTTAAAGTTTATATGAATATTCATTTTATTTTTTATTTAATAAATTTTTAATGATATTAAGTTATATTACAATTACAAATTAATAAAAATTATTTTGTTGTTTCTTAACCATTAAAATTTGTAGTTTTATTTAATTAACCCGCTACAATTTGAATTTGACGTTTCACATATCATGCACAAAAATATTCCCGCCAAATTTATTTTTGACATTTGAACACACATACATAAGCACAGTTTTACTATAATGAGTTTCGTCAGATTCGACTTATCGCGACACGTTTCATACGAAATCTTATTCTAAGTCGAAAGCAAAACTATGTAAAAGTCGAAACTAAAAATAAGTTTTTACTTCGATATTTGACGAAAAAGTCGAATTTTGTTATACTTGGGAACTCAAGTATAACAAAACTAAACTCAAAACTGAGCTATCGTTTTTCCCTTCGAAATATGCGAGAATAGTCGAAAGAGAAATACCTTAGTAGTGGTGCCTATATGTATACAGCGTTGTGTTTAGAAATCTGCGTATTATTTGACGTGTTTAAAATTTGACTTGTTTATTTATAAATTTGGAATTTCTAAGAAATGTGAACACCTGCACTTTAATAAAATTTCTGGTTGGAAATTGTAAGTTAAAAGTATTCGTTCGAAAATATGTATTTAATTTTTTTAGTAAAACAGTGATAAAACGAGTTTATTATACCTTAAATATCTATCCTATTTTTTGGTAAAAAATGGGGAGGAGACACAAGTTTCATGTGTACATAGTTTGTTTTCATTCATCACTCAACCGTTCTAAGCGATTTATCAAATAAAGCATTTCAATTTCTGTGTCTTGTGATTTCAAATAAATATAAGTGTAATCATAATTACAATGGAGAAAGATCGTCCTTATTGGTGGCATCTAAGAAAAATTACTGTGTTGTGGACTTTTTGTCTAGATTTGGAAATAAATTAATATGATCTTTCTTATTATTACGGAAAAAATAATTTAAAATATTATTCAAACTATCTTCTATATTAATTTTAAATCATATGTATATACATAATTTATTAAAATTACGTTTTACATTCGAAAAATTTAAAGTTTATATGAATATTCATTTTATTTTTTATTTAATAAATTTTTAATGCATATTAAGTTATATTACAATTACAAATTAATAAAAATTATTTTGTTGTTTCTAAACTATTAAAATTTGTAGTTTTATTTAACTAACCCGCTACATTTTGAATTAGACGTTTCACATATGCATGCACAAAAATATTCCCGCCAAATTTATTTTTGACATTTGAACACACATACATAAGCACAATTTTACTATATTCAGTTTCGTCAGATTCGACTTATCGCGACACGTTTCATACAAAATCTTATTCTAAGTCGAAAGCAAAACTATGTAAAAGTCGAAACTAAATATAAGTTTTTACTTCGATATTTGACGAAAAAGTCGAATTTTGTTATACTTGGGAACCCAAGTATAGCAAAGCTAAACTCAAAACTGAGCTATCGTCTTTCCCCTCGAAATATGCGAAAATAGTCGAAAGAGAAATATCTTAGTAGTGGTGCGTATATGTATACAGCGTTGTGTTTAGAAAACTGCGTATTATTTGACGTGTTTAAAATTTTGCTTGTTTATTTATATATTTGGAATTTCTAAGAAATTAAATAAACTTTAATAAAATTTCTGGGTGGAAATTGTAAGTAAAAATTATTCGTTCAAAAATATGTATTTAATTTTTTGGTAAAACAGTGATAAAACGAGTTTATTATACCTTAATTATCTATCCTATTTTTTGGTTAAAAATGGGGAAGAGACACAAGTTTCATATGTACATAGTTTGTTTTCATTCATCACTCAACCGTTCTAAGCGATTTATCAAATAGTGCTTTTCAATTTCTGTGTCTTGTGATTTCAAATAAATATAAGTGTAATCATAATTACAATGGAGAAAGATCGTCCTTATTGGTGGCATCTAAGAAAAATTACTGTGTTGTGGACATTTTGTTTCAGATTTGGAAATAAATTAATATGATCTTTCTAATATTCATTATTACGGAAAAAAATAATTTAAAATATTATTCAAACTATCTTCTATATTAATTTTAAATCATATGTATATACATAATTTATTAAAATTTTATTAAAATTTAAAGTTTATATGAATATTCATTTTATTTTTTATTTATTAAATTTTAATGCATATTAAGTTATATACAATTACAAATTAATAAAAATTATTTTGTTGTATCTAAACTATTAAAATTTGTAGTTTTATTTAACTAACCCGCTACATTTTGAATTAGACGTTTCACATATGCATGCACAAACATATTCCCGCCAAATTTATTTTTGACATTTGAACACACATACATAAGCACAGTTTTACTATATTGAGTTTCGTCAGGCTCGACATATCGCGACACGTTTCATACGAAATCTTATTCTAAGTCGAAAGCAAAACTATGTAAAAGTCGAAACTAAATATAAGTTTTTACTTCGATATTTGACGAAAAAGTCGAATTTTGTTATACTTGGGAACCCAAGTATAGCAAAGCTAAACTCAAAACTGAGCTATCGTCTTTCCCCTCGAAATATGCGAAAATAGTCGAAAGAGAAATATCTTAGTAGTGGTGCGTATATGTATACAGCGTTGTGTTTAGAAAACTGCGTATTATTTGACGTGTTTAAAATTTTGCTTGTTTATTTATATATTTGGAATTTCTAAGAAATTAAATAAACTTTAATAAAATTTCTGGGTGGAAATTGTAAGTAAAAATTATTCGTTCAAAAATATGTATTTAATTTTTTGGTAAAACAGTGATAAAACGAGTTTATTATACCTTAATTATCTATCCTATTTTTTGGTTAAAAATGGGGAAGAGACACAAGTTTCATATGTACATAGTTTGTTTTCATTCATCACTCAACCGTTCTAAGCGATTTATCAAATAGTGCTTTTCAATTTCTGTGTCTTGTGATTTCAAATAAATATAAGTGTAATCATAATTACAATGGAGAAAGATCGTCCTTATTGGTGGCATCTAAGAAAAATTACTGTGTTGTGGACATTTTGTTTCAGATTTGGAAATAAATTAATATGATCTTTCTAATATTCATTATTACGGAAAAAAATAATTTAAAATATTATTCAAACTATCTTCTATATTAATTTTAAATCATATGTATATACATAATTTATTAAAATTACGTTTTACATTCGAAAAATTTAAAGTTTATATGAATATTCATTTTATTTTTTATTTATTAAATTTTAATGCATATTAAGTTATATACAATTACAAATTAATAAAAATTATTTTGTTGTATCTAAACTATTAAAATTTGTAGTTTTATTTAACTAACCCGCTACATTTTGAATTAGACGTTTCACATATGCATGCACAAACATATTCCCGCCAAATTTATTTTTGACATTTGAACACACATACATAAGCACAGTTTTACTATATTGAGTTTCGTCAGGCTCGACATATCGCGACACGTTTCATACGAAATCTTATTCTAAGTCGAAAGCAAAACTATGTAAAAGTCGAAACTAAATATAAGTTTTTACTTCGATATTTGACGAAAAAGTATAACTTGGGAAGCGAAGTAAATACTTGTAGAACGTTCTATCAACCGTCTACATATATGCATTGAGTCCCGATTTTATGAACACGGCTTAAGAGTAAAAGAAAAGTCGTCGGATCAATCTTTTGTGACGAATCACAGATATCACCAGTGATAATTAAAAAGAGTCATAAATTATAGCAGAAGGGGTTACTCTGTAACCAAATATTTACACATACGAACAAAATAAAAATAAATAGTGAAATAGGCGGAGCGAACACAATACGACAAAAAGAACATTCGCAAAGTGTAGAGATGCAAAATAATGGAATGTTCTACAAGTATTTACGTCGTATAAATAGGTGTACACATTTGAGACGCGATTCTCCCGTGAAGGTCTGGTAAATGAAGAAACGCAACGAAAATATCAAGATCTTGTCAGGAATAGCATTTTACGATCTAGTTACCAATCTGATGATGTGAACAGTGCCTGTGAAGTATTGAAAACTTCGGTTTTCGATACTGCCCAACACATTCTCGGTATAGTGAAAACTAATCTCAAAAAGGATTGGTTTGATGAGGAGTGTCGTCTTGCTGTTGAACAACGCAATATAGCCCACAATGAAGCGCAGACTCGGTTTACAATTGCAAGAAAAAACAAGGCAGTTCTTGCTAGGCGGACAGCTAAAAGAATTTGTAGACAGAAGAAGCGGGAATGGTGGAAGGCTAACGGTCTTAAGAGTACAACAACTCAGCAATGAGCACAATTCACGTGGTTTCTTTAAAGGAATCACCGATTTGCACCATACCTTAAGATGTCGGTCAACTGCCATTCGTGACCAGGATGGAAACCTCCATGTTAACGTCGATGCGGTACTCGATACATGGCGTGAACATTTTTCTGATATACTTAACATTTTTCTGATCTTCTAATCTACCACATGTATCACAAGCTGTATTTCAATACCCTCAAATACAGACCGCGGAGATGTTTCATTGAGGATCCATCCTATGAGGAATTCACAATGGCCATGCTTTTAGAGATTAAAGAAAAATCGTTCACCAGGGGTTGATTGTGTAGAAAGCGTGTAGCTTGCTGTAAATTTGAATATGTTGTTCTTCCGAGTTGTTGCTTGTTCTTGTAATCCACTAGGCCGGTTTCGATCTGATGATGACGTCATTGAATGACTGAGTGATCGAAAAGATCAAATCCATCTCATCAGGCATATGCTACCGGACTTGATGTTCATACTGTGCGATTCGTATATATGTATATGTTTAGTTGTTTCGCGACAGTACTAGTGAATTACAAGAACTTAACTCGAAATATTTTTATTAATTAATTGTGGCGTGAGATAATTTAATTGTATTTGTTGGATCAAGAACGCCACAATTGCATTAATTCAGAGCTCTTGATATTCGGAGGGCTAACTTTGTGGAACTGTCTTTTTGACCTTATTCGATTGGTATGGCGAAATGAAGTTATGCCTGAAGAATAGAAAGTGGCCGGGTTATGCCCAGTATTCAAAAAGGGTGATCGCTTAAAATTCGAGAACTATCGCGGTATAGCTCTCCTTTGCACAGCATATAAGTTACTGTCATACATTATCTTGAGAAGAATTCCTCCTCTAGCGGAGGAAATTATCGGTGACTACCAAGGAGGATTCCGTCCAAATTGTTCAGTCACTGATCAAGTTTTTTTGCTACGGATGATTCTTTCCAAATACTACGAAACATCTCGCGATGTACACCAGGTATTCTTAGATTTCAAGCAAGCCTATGACTCGATCAATCGAGAGAGGTTATGGTATGCGCTTGAATATTTAGGAATACCTAAAAAATACGTACATCTGTGTAGTATGACAGTAACGCAATCACAATGCTGTGTTAAACTTGAGAACAGGCTATCGAGAACATTTGCAATCACTACTGGTGTTCGACAAGGAGATGCGCTGTCCCCGATACTTTTTAATCTCATGTTGGAATACATCTTCGTAAAAGTGCAACACCTCAAGACAATATCTTATTCCGACAATCCAATCAACTTCTTGCTTATCCAGATGATATCTGTGTGATTGGATTAAATGGCAACGGAGTGAAAGAGATACTTGATCCACTGAAACAGTTTTCAGCTTCCGTTGGTCTCAAAATCAACGAGTCCAAAACCAAATATCTGATCTCTGGTTTTCAAGACCAAGACGCAAGTGATTTCAGTAGTGGTAACCACACGTTTGAAGGAGTAATTAGATTCAAGTATCTTGGATCTCTCATTGCTCACGATAATAGTGTGGGAGAGGATATCAAGGTTCGCCTTGCCTCTGGCAATCGGGCTTTGTATCCTCTACGTCCACTTCCGAAATCAAAATATCTTGCAAATACGGATAAGCTGAAACTGTACAGAGTGTTGATCCGACCCGTTGTCACGTATGGATGCGAGAGTTGGACCTTGACGGATGAGTACGAAAGATAGCTTCTTACATTCGAGAGAAGAATCATGCGTGTGATATATGGCCCGAAACGCGACGTTGATGGCACATACCGAGTTCTATTCAATCACGAGATCAAGAATTTAATGCATATTCCTGATATCGTGCATGAAATCAAAAGACAGCGAATACGCTGGCTCGGTCACGTTCTGCGTGCTGATCCGAAACGAATTATACAGCGATCTTTAAAGGCAGAACTACCTTTCGGTAGGCGAAGAGGTCGCTGTCGGCGACGATGGCACCACGGCGTAGAAAGCGATCTGGCATTCAGGTTGCTTGCAACAGTATGAAGATCTGGCTTGTGATCGAAACCGTTAGAGTCAGATTGTTGACACGGTACGGGCCAACAATGGCCTGTAAAAACCGGACAAAAAAAAATAATAATAATTATTTGTGAAATATTTGTGGAATTTATTGGGAAATAAATTTTTTGTAAAAATTAATCTTTGCGAGTTTAATATTCACAATCCAGTGATCGAACCGGATAAATTTTTAGAATAGTTGCTTTCCAATCGACCAACTGCTAGTACCCGCTAGTGAACCGCTATTAGTTCATTGCTTGTCTTTACTAAATAATCCATAGTTAATTAAGTAAAGATACACAACGAACTACTATTGGTTCACTAGCGGGTACTAGCAGTTGGTCGTACCCGCTAGGGAACCGATCGTAGTCGGTGAAATCGTAACAGTTGGTGACAGCGGTGGGATTGTAAATATCTACAATGAAATTAATGGACATAAAAGTGGCAGATTTGAAGAAGGAGTTGGGTTTACGGAATTTACCAACTGCGGACAATCGCAATGTGTTGCAGCTGAGACTCCGCGCTGCTTTGGTAACGGAAAATGTTGACCCAGATCAACATGAGTTTAATTTGGGGGCACCGGATTCAACCGAGGTGCAAGCAGTTGAAGTGACTACAGTATCAACGACCAGAGCGGAAGATCAGAATGTCGTCGTTAAAGAAACTACTCCAACTTCATCTGGAGGTTTCGATATGGAACAATTGTTGCAACAAATGCAACTTCAGACGCAACAAATGATAGCCAAGCAAGAAGAAATGACCGGCGGCCTCGAGGGAAAAATAACAAGTGGTCAAGAAAGCATGAGAACTGGACAAAACAGCATCATCGAACAGTTAGAGCAGCAAGAAAAATGTGTCAACGAGAAGTTTCGAGAGCTTTTCGTTACATTTAACACAAAAGTTGACACCATCAAAATCGAAATGGATCAGCAATTTGAGGTAGCCGGCCAATGATTCATGGAGATCGAACAAGAGCTAATGGATCTCAAAACCAACGACAGCGCTCTAATTTTTTGACCAACCAGCTCCATAAAATTGAAGCCACCA
Organism: Tipula lateralis; assembly: GCA_963932295.1. NCBI lineage: Eukaryota > Metazoa > Arthropoda > Insecta > Diptera > Tipulidae > Tipula > Tipula lateralis. Next base: position 99,177,924 of record OZ010737.1, on the reverse strand, counting down.
ACGTTCGGCGGAACCACACCATTCAACATCTTCAAATTCCAGTTTGAAATGGAGACCACAGGGAATGGTTGGTGTGAGGAGGATCGAGTGGCAGCGTTAATTGTGGCTTTAAAAGGAAGTGCTGCGGAACTACTGCAAATTGTGCCGGAATACGAACGGTAGGATTACGGCAAAACCATGTTGGCTTTGGAGCGGAAATATGGAGGTGACCATCGACGGGAGCTACATCGTATGGAGTTGAAGCGACGATGTCAGCGGATTGGAGAGACGCTCCAGGAGTATGCGGCTGATATAGAGCGGTTAGTGCACCTCGACCACTACAACATGGTGATTGAATACACAGAGCGGATCAAGATCGACGCTTTCACAGATGGTATACGGGATCCCGATACGAGACGTGCAGTTATATTGTCTCCAAAAGCAACGTTTGCGGAAACCATCGCGTGTGCACTAACCAACGAGACTGCAAACAACATCATTAAACCAGCAGTAAAGGTACGTCGGGTGGAAGTGGAACCAGCAATCAGTCACAAACAGGGCAATAACATCAAACCAGCAGATAACTGGCGGACAACGAGATTCCAGGATGGAACTAGTAAAATCAGATGGGTTTGTGACAAAATAGGACCCATCTCATGTGAGATAGGCACAAACTGGCGAGAACACCATCGCCGATATACCGAAGGCAACCGGATGAAAGAAAAACAGCAGCCGAGGAGGAACGCCAAACAACAACGAAGTAAGGGTCAGCTTTGAGGAGCAAAAGCTAACTCCCACAACCAAATGCTCCATAACCTGCATTCCCATTTTCAGATTGGCAAAATACGACGAAAAAATTGGATGGAGGTCCTGGAACACAAAGGTTGTGAGCTATGGAAGCCAACAGTGACGAGCTACAACCCAAAGAAATTACCATTGGAAAAGCTTTGGTTAAACCTGATTGTGACTTTAGAGTTCCGATAAGGGCTCTTAATTTATCGGATGTGACAAAAACGATCAAAAAGGGAAGTATCATCGACCGAGGTGAGGAAGTATCCACCATTATAAAATGCGAAAACGAATCCGTGTGTAAACGCCAAAGATCAACAACAACGGAAAATAACGGAGGAACTAACACAGAAATGGATGGAACAATTAACATCAGAAGAAAAACAAGCAGCAAACGAGTTCCTTCAAAAATATATATCCATTTTCTGTGGTGCACCGGAAGATAATGGCAGAACAAATATGGTTAAACACCGGATCGATACAGGAACATCAACACCTATTCGACAACCGCCAAGAAGGTTAAACACCGGATCGATACAGGAACCTCAACACCTATTCGACAAGCGCCAAGAAGGTTAAGCAAGCAGAAGTGGATAAGATGGCAACTGATATGAAAACATCGGGAGTAATTGAGCAGCTCCATGGAGTTCACCCGTAGTATTGGTGGAAAAGAAGGATGGAAGCATGAGATTCTGCGTTGATTATCGGAAGCTCAACACAGTTACCAAGAAGGATAGTTACCCGTTACCAAGGATCGACGACACACTGGATACATTGGCAGGAGCAAGGATGTTTTCAACATTGGATCTGCAGAGCGGTTATTGGCAAGTGGAGGTCGCAGACGAAGATAAAGAAAAGACAGCGTTCAGTGTGGGCAATGGATTATGGCAATTCATTGTCATGCCATTTGGGCTTTGTAATGCTCCTGCGACTTTCAAACGGCTAATCGAACGCGTACTAAAAGGACTCCACTGGAAAAAATGCCTGGTTTATTTGAACGACATTATCGTTATGGGAAAGGACTTCAACGAGCATCTACGTAATCTAGAGGAGGTATTCGAAAGAATCCAATCAGCTGGATTGAAGTTAAGTCCGAAGAAATGTGTATTGTTCCGAGATGAAGTCAAATATTTGGGACACAAAATAACAACAAGCTAGGAAAGCAACTAGGAATTAACGAAACGTTAGCAGAGGTACGTGAAAGATTCTACTGGCAGGATGTAGACAAGCAGTGGTTGAATGGTATCAAGTGTGACCAATGTATGACAGTGAAAGAACCGGCAAATAAGAGCCGTGGAGCAATGCAACAATATAATGTGGGACCACTATTTGAGAGGATTTCCATAGATGTTGCGAAAGTGGCAACAAATATATGTATTGGTAGTAATAGAATACTTCAGTAAGTGGCCAGAGGTATATATCCGATTCCAAATCAGGAAACAACCACCATCGCCAATGCAGTATACAATTAGATAAGCCGTTATGGGGTGCCAATGGAACTGCATTCCACCAAGGGCGGAACTTTAATTCGGTTGTTTCCAGGAGACGTGCCAATTACTGGGAATAAATAAAACGCGGACAACACCTTTTCACCCACAGTCTGATGGCATGGTGGAGCGTTTCAATGCCACATTGGAGGAGTTCATAGCCAAAATAGTGGATAAAATCCAGCGGAATTGGGATCAAGGTATTCCATTGTTCTTAATGGCCTATCCATCTGCGGTGCATAACACAACAGGAGTAACACCAGCGACAGTACTTTTCGGCAACAATTTGGGATTGCCAGACGATATCAAATTTGGAGCGGTTCCATCATCAGCCAAATGTAGACAAGCATATGTTAACCACTTGAAAGAGGAGATCAACAACATACACGAATTTGTCAGAGAAAAAATCAAATTATCAAGTGATAAAACAAAGACTCGGTATGATGTACGAGCGAACAACAGAGGATTTGACGAGGGTCAATTGGTATGGCTTGACAACCCACAACGTAAGAAAGGGTTATCGCAGAAATAACAACCTGGATGGAAGGGACCGTACAAGGTCATAACAAGAATAAATGATGAGATCTATAGGATTCAAAGAGGAGTACGAGGAAAATCCAAGGTTGTACACCTGGAGCTGTTACGGCTGCATGTAATCGAAATTTCAAAATATTGCGACCATGAATATTTGTTTTATGCAAACGATTTCGTAACGACGTCGATTGTACTTTATCAATATAAACAACAAACGTGACAATAATAATTTGTTACTGTCCTAGGTCATCAGCAGTGATTTAATTTTTGTGTTACTGTTGTTGGATATTCTTGTTTTACAAATTATTGTTGTACATAGATTTTGTTTTCTGAATTCACGTTATGCATACTTGTGCATAGATAGCTTTTATACATAACGTATATACTTATGGTGGGGGCATAAACTCAGTACATAGGGGAAAATTATGTGTTGCAAATCTCTATTTGGTCTTAAACGCAAATTATTAATTCTTTTCGACTCAAGAGTTCACGGTGGAACATCCAAAATAATACGATTGATCTACACATAATTTGGATTTACACAAACTTTGAATTGGTGAGAGATTTTTTTTATTTTTATTTAATCTTGTTAATTTTCTAAATTTTAATAATTCTCCTGTGTTAATTGTCAGAATAGTTTCTAAAAAGTTATTTATTGTTAACAGGCTGGTTTTTCTGAGTGCTCTCCAATAAAAATATAAACTTATATTTTTAATCCCATATCGTTGCATATGCACCTCTATTTATGTAAAGGAAAATCATAGTGGCCTATATGTGTTACCTGTGAAAACCTAGTCCGGATGATTAGAGCAGAGAACTGCCAGCCCATATTTCATCTAATATAGTTTTTCATATAGGAAAAATTTCATTGGATTCATCAATTCATTTGTCGGATTAAATTTAAGTTAAAGTGTTTATTATTCTAACATATTTGTGTCTTTAGTTTTAAGATTAAATCAAAAAAAAAAAAAATTCTATATTCGGGTATAGTAAAGTGAAAATAAATATATATATGCTTAACATATGTAATGCATATATGTGTATATATAAAAAAATTGAAATATTAAATATACAATATATGTATATACTTATATATATATATATATATATATATATATATATATATATATATATATATATATATATATATATATATATATATATATATATATAAATAAATAAATAGTACCGTCATAATAGTGAATTTAATAGAATATAATTGATACATAGTTGAATTAAATAAAGGAAACTATAGGTCTAGATTGGGAAGACACTAACCTTTTAATTTTCAGCCACGTGACCAAGTATCTGGGAGTACTCTTTGGAGAAAGCGTCAGGTCAGTCTTTGAACATACTAATAATCATAAATTGTCTTCTGGTAAATTCAACAATAGTTTATGTTGAATTTGATTTATAGTTCCGTTTCTTTATACATACAACAATTATAGTAATAGTTTTTTTGGTTTATAGTAATTATTTTTTTTTATGTACTATTTATGTAATTTTTTTTTTGATAATAATAAATTTTTTATACTGAATTTAAATTAAGTAAAATGAGATAAATTGATTTTATTATTGGTGGTGTGATGAAGTGATCCATGTGATATTTTGTTTTTTTTCACTCAAATGCATGTATGATTTGTTCTACCGAATTTACCTAGTGACACGAACCTTCCCAGCCGTTGAAACTACCCGCATTAAAACATGCAGTCGCTAGGATGGTCAGTAACAGAGCGACTGGCGATCTATAGAGGCAGAGGTCTGGATCCTGTTCGAGACGAAGAGGTTTGGGCGGAGGGTAGTGTGACGAATCACAGATGTCACCAGTGATAACTAAAAAGAGTTGTAAATTATGTAACGTTGTAACGGAATGCTGACCGAAACAACATTCGCGTTAACAGACACGGTATAGAGGTCCTACGCGATCATTGAGCCGGCTATGACTCAGGGCTTAAGAGCGTGGGGTTTGTAGGACGTAGTACCGTGCTTGAAAAGATCGCATTCATAAACGTCAAGAGGAAGAGAATGGGAATAGAGGTACAACTAGAACTTACCAAAGGCCATGCCCCATCATAAAGACGACCGACGTCACCTAGTTCGACGCCTCCAGCTCATCAAAAAAACCTACTCACACATTCCTATGCGTAAACAGAAAAAAAACAGAATACACACCCAAATTCCGACCACGAAGGGAAAAAAATATTATTTAAACTATTAAAAATTATTGATATATAAAAATAAAAAAAATGAAAAAAAAAATTTGTGCAAAAAAAAAATTAAACGGAACGGAACGCTAAAAGTAAAGTTTTTTTTTTTTTTTTTAAAATAGAAAAAATGTGGTCAGGACTGTACTATTAATAATTTTTTTTTTTTTTTAGATGACCGCTTACCGCCGCAGGTTCCCCTCACTCCGTCTCCACCTCGATTGAGTGTCAAGGTTGCAGGTTCTGCTTTGTCCCCGAACAAGAACCACCACGTGTTTGTTCTCTTGTTATATCCGCACTTCCGCACTACACTTTTATTCTTCAAAAACCCCAAACACCCAAACAGAACGGAATTTCATTAATTCTGCCGGAATTTCATTAATTCTGCACAACATGTGCTCGCTCGACGTATTCACTTTCACCAACTAAACACTAACTGTTTTTTATTTTTATAATTTTATTAATTTTAATTTTAATTTTTCATTTAATTTTACACTATAATAGTTTTATAATATAATAGTTATATATAATAGTTTTATAATACAATAATAGTTTTTTTTTTTTTTTAACTTGTGATTTTATCAAGTATTCTATCACAAAGATATACCAAAAAAAAAAATTTTTTTTTATCTATTTTTCTATTTTTATTCGAGGTGCATTTACCACCCAAAAAACTCAGATCGACTGGCCAACTTTGCTTACCCGTTCTCTTTCGTTTTTTTTTTATTTCATTTTTTTTTTTAAACAAACCCCCGTTATCCCATTAGAGAGAGAAAAAAACAAACACACCCACACATACTTTAAAATACACTGGTTTATTTTTTTCCCCCCGTGCGAATACAGGGTAGTATTCGTAACAAACGTGGGGACGACCCATACCCGAGAAAGAGTCACAACAAGCCGGGCCTAGAATATAATCGCACGAAAAACGAAAGAAAAACTATTCGAACAAAAGGGTATTAACTACGGATATCCTTTACATGATAGACACCTAAATTTTTGCCACTTAAATCTTGAACGGAATAAGCCACTTGACCCACTTTACTAGAAATAACTGCGGGTTTAAATTTACCGGCTAATTTAGCGGAAAATTTATTGGTTGAATCGCTCAAAGCAAAAGATCGTATGAAAACGGGCTGTCCGATTCGAAAAGTGCGCTTATTACTACGTAAGTTGTAATGTTGAACCCCCTTTTCGTGTGCGACACGTAAATGATGGATAATACGATCTTTGAGAAGGTTTACTCGATCTGGCTTAGCCCACACCTGGACTTCACTGGGTTCATGTTCATCGAGTAATCTTCGCAATGAGTAATCCGAACCATGCAACGACATATGTTGACCGAACACGACATAATGAGGGGAATAATGTAAAGTATCATGAATGGCATTACGTAAAGCAGCCGCAATTTCTTGCAAATTCTTATCCCACTGACTATGGTCGTGATCGCCCAAATATGATCGAATGCTCGCAATTAGAGTTCTATTAACACGCTCGGAAGCGTTGCTCTGAGGCGAATATACCGGTGTGCGAATATGGGTTACTCCGTATTTAAACAATAAATCTTTAAATAGGTTCGACGTGAATTGCTTCCCATTATCTGATGTAATCAGTTCGGGAACCGAGAACAATAAAAATGTTTCCTCTAAAAATCGACACAACAATGAAGCGGATGCTTCCCGTAAGGGTTTTACAACAACAAATTTCGAATAATGATCCAAGATGATGACGATGCAAGTATTTCCGAATTTCGAACGGGGATATGGACCCAAAAAATCTACATATAATTTTTGGAACGGGCGCGTTGACCTGACCTGAGCTCCCATGGCTGGTTGTGTGGAGTAATTAACAGCTTTGTTTAGTTACATTTAGTGCAGCCAGCAACGTATTGTTTAACTTGTTTTGCCATCTGAGGCCAGTAATATTGACGCTGCAGACGCTGAGCCTGCTCGATAAGCAATTGGGTCAAAGAATTCGGAATGACTAACTTCCAATTCGAAATATCGGTATCCGCATATTTAAAACCGAATGACGAAGATATCAACAATTTATCACCTTGAATTTTGAAATTGTGTGAACTATCTTTCAAATTACGATTTTTTTTGATCTGGTCGACATATTCCGGATCTTGAAATGCAATCGAATTCTGATCAACATGTAAGATTGGAATCGCAGTAGGTATAAGCGCATCCACAGATGGGTCAGGATTCGTCCTCATCAAGCCTGAATCTTCAAATTGGGTACCAGGAACTGACGTGCTCTTACTCCCAGAATCATCCTCACAAGGAGAGGATTCATCTTGAAAAACTCGAGACAATGCATCAGGTACAACATTAACGGAACCTTTTCGGTATCCAATTTGAAAATCCAGAGCTTGGAGTTTAAGACTCCACCTGGTCAAACGTCCGGAGAGGTCTTTCTGATTCATTAACCAGCGTAAACTGGAATGATCAGTATAAATAACGAACGGATAGCCTTCAACGTAAGGTCGGAAATTTCCGCACGCTGAGGACGGCAGCATAGCATTCCAGCTCGGTCACCGAGTAGTTTCGCTGCGCCGCGTTGAGCTTATGGGAATAAAACTCAATGGGCCGCTCCACTCCCTCGGCGTCTACCTGAAATAAGACACTACCGACCCCAACAGCACTGGCATCACACTGGATAAAAAATGGTTGTGAATAATCCGGATGCGTCAATACAGGAGCCGTTGACAAGGCAGTTTTGAAAGCGTTAAAAGACGAATCCGCAGCTGATGTCCAATGTATTTTGGTATTTTTGCCGGTAAGATCGGTGAGAGGAGAAGCTAAGGAGGCGAAGTTCGGAATAAAGCGACGATACCATCCGCACATCCCCAGAAAACGTCTAATCTGTTTCGTCGTTTTCGGAATTGGGTACTCCAGAATAGCTTTACATTTGTCTGGGTTTGTACGGAGGCAACCATCACCCACGATATAACCTAAATAGTCTACTTCTCTCAATACGAACTTACTTTTGGCCAAATTAATTGTTAAACCGGCATCCGCCAGATATCCAGCAACTTTCGTTAACAAATCGAAGTGTTCGACCAGAGTAGAGGATGTGACCAGAAGGTCATCGAGGTACACAAAGACCTTATCGTGCAGTTGGTACGGGATCACGCGGTGCACTAAGCGACAGAGCGTTTGTGGCGCGTTGCACAAGCCAAAAGGCATCACCTTGAACTGATACAAAGGCCGCCCAGGAACCGTAAACGCTGTTTTATCGCGGGATGCTGGGTCGAGTGGGATCTGCCAAAAGGCATCCTTTAAATCAATCGCCGAAATGAATCGGGTGTGTCCCAAACGACCCAACAATCCGTTGATGATGGGCAGCGGATACGCATCCTTGACGGTTGCCTTGTTCAGTTCTCTAGCATCTAAACACAAACGAACTTTGCCATTGACCTTACGCACCAACGTGACCGGTGAACACCAGGAACTTTGTGATTCCTCGATGACCCCCAAAGACAACATCCTATCCAACTCGGCATACATGAGTTTTTGGACAGCTGGGGATACGGAATAAAAACGTTGCTTGACTGGCTTAGTGGAACCGACATCGATCATATGAGTGACAAGGGATGTGCGGCCCAAACCTAACTTATCGCTGCTCGGGAAATAATCGCGAAGGAGTTCTAATTTACGCCGATCTTCAGAAGTTAAAATATGAAATTTGGGGGCGTTGGTAGTTTCACCTAACTCGTCCGAATAATTTAACGCGGAGATTTTCGGGGAAATTCCAAAACGATTCCAAAAATCAATACCTAAATATAGGGGTTGTTCTAACGAAGGAACGACGTGAAAATTCATTGAATGTGAAATGCCGTGAAACTCGACATTAGCTCTTATAACCAAATACTCGTTGAACCTGACCACTTGCGGTAGTTATTGTGGATGGAAAATTATGAAATTCCACGAATGGATTTAACATGAGTTTCTCCGATCCACACCCGAGAACACTGACACTCGCCCCGCTGTCGAGAAGACCCTTAAAAGGAATCTTATTTATTAAGACCTGGGCGTAAGGCCGAGTGTCACTGCCCTCAGAGAATAGAACGGAGGAAATCACGTCATTTCTCATTACAGCACGGTGGTTCCAATATTTTTGTGAACGAGGTAATCGAGATAATTTAGAAAGTGAGGGAGTTTTAAAAGAAGAATTTGGAATAATGGGAGAGGAATAAGGATTAGGGAGGGAGTCATTACTAGCATATAAGTTTACTTCTTCGTCAGAATCGAATGGTAGCGGAGTTCCGGGTCCGTATTGCTCGCTGAATCTTCTTGAATCGGTTTGAGTGGATTTGTCCGAGACGTTGTCAGTCTGGGTGGCTGGTGCGGTGATTCCCGTGGCCCAGTCCTCCAAGAACCACTGTTGAGGTTTTCCGACGAATTTGATTGAATACTTTGATTTCCGGTGCACCTTCGACATCTAGGGGTTATGGTACCCTTTAATCCCCATTTATAACAAAATAATCCGACTGGAGCCAATTGACAATCCATGAATGTGTGACCCATTTCCGAACAGTTAAAACACATGACATTTTTACCATAATTTGACTGCTGCTTGTAAACTAATCCAGAACTGACTGCTGGAAGTTGTCCACCCGGACGTCTCACTGCTACCGACGAAGTCCTGCTCGCCGTTTGTATGGCAGATACTTAGTTATCAGATAGAACATCAGTGGGGGCATACTCCTCATACGACTCGTAAAATCCAACATCATCATACGGACTACCTGACAACTCATTGATCGCGCGTCGTTGATGGATCGCAGGATCCACCGGAGCATTAATCCGCCGGAAAGACTCCTCCCAAGCAGAACAGCTCTTGATAAGTTCGTTGATACTGGTAAATTGCCGATCGGTGAGATGATATTGCAACGCTGGCTTCATATTATTCATCAAGATCTGTATTAGTTCCTCGTCCGAATAAGGTGAGCGACATTGTAAAGTAAGCGTCCATACGTGATTGTAAAAGTCCAAGAAACTTTCCGAAGAATGTTGTTTACGCGCTTCGACCATTCTTCTAATTTCGTAGTTAGTGCGGCGATCCTGAAAGCGCTCGATAATACCACTTCTCAAATCGGTCCATGTAGCGGTCGGGTTGTGCTTACGGAAGGTCCAGTACCACTGCAACGCTATGTCCTTTAATATGGTGTGCAACTCCAACAATAGGATTTGATCCAATAGTCCGCGTGACGACGCGATCGTGTCCACTTGGAACAAAAACATATCAATATTAATTCCCGAGGGAGATCCGGTGTAACTCAATCCGCTACCGGACAATAATCGTCTGTCGATAAATCTAGGCGTGCTCTGCGAAGAGCTCGATGCGGGCGGCCCGAGATCTTGCGTGTTTGAATTTGGGGGAACTTGGTTGGACTGGTCATTGCTTTCCCCGCGAGTATGAGCCATCTTTTGTTGTTGGTCCATTGCGGCTACCCGCTGCGACACTATCTCGAACTTCTCCAGCATGGATTTCAACATTTGAGTTTGCGCGTTGGACTGTTGCACCGCCAAACTGTTCACCTGAATCTGATCTAATAGATCCTCCAATGTGGACCTTCGTTCTACATGACGTGATTTGTCGGCCTCCGAATCACTCCCCACGTCATCCGTGTGTATCTCGTCATTTGTCTCATCCTGGCCTTCTGGTGCAGGTATGTCTACCTCGAAGTGGATACCCTTGGCGGATTCGATGGACTCATTCAATCTTCCATTATCATCCAAGTAGATACGTAGGCTAGCCTGTAACTCCTCGCACGCTTGATGGACCGTTCGCGCGACCTTCTCATATTTTGGGGACTTCAACGCCCGATTGAGACGACCGGCTAAATGTAATAGTCGGGAATGGTACTGTTGGGCCGAAGCCATCGGATCGTCCGTGGCCTCATCCAGATGCGTGATCTTTTCTTTTAATATTTTTAATTTTCGTTGACAGGCCGTAATCTCCAGGTCGGGTCTCTTCGCGGCGTTCGGGTGCATCTTGGACGGTTTCTCTCTGGTCTTGGCTTGTTCACTTCGGATCGCTTCTTCGAGGTATTTGTTGGTATCTGGCGTATTGACGCGGATATCGCGAAGGAGGCACTCTACTTCCAACTCATCCTGCTCTAGTAACGAAATATCCATTTTGGGTAATGATAGGAGACAGGGAATAATAAACTCGATTTATGTTGGCGATAGTTAAACTCAAATTTATTTAGACTATGTTAATTATATAATCAGTAATATATACAAAAAAATTTTTTCGAACGCCTCTAACTGAGACTGAGGGTCCCAAAACTGGACGAATCACACACTCACAATAACTAAATATAAAAATTTAAACACGAAATAATTGGCTAATGATAAGAGGAATGGTTACCTTGGAAAATAGATGTGGTGCTAGGGACGGTGAAACCGTGGTCCACTAGCAGTATTTCCACAATCGGTTTAACGACGGATTGTAGACGAGATACCCTCGAAACTGGCGCTTTTCGTCGAGAACCAAATTTGGAGGGGCTCGTTAAAATTTTTAATCTATAAAACGATACGAGAAAATAATATAGTAAAAGAAAATTAAACTACCACACCCAAATAAGCAAGAAAAGAAAAAAAGGAAAATATTGACGAATGGCTAATGCTCAACGACAACGTAACCAAAAATTAAATAAGATAATATCAAAAATAAAGGAACTGGAGGGTCGATGCAGGCAAGAGCCGGCCTCATTACATAATGAGGGCACAACCTTATCATAAATTCCCCTCTATAGCTGAGACCCATTCTCAATAAAAGATAAAAAAAACGAAAATTACGAAGAAAACTAACGATGCATCATGGATCACTGGAGCGACAGACCTATCCGTTCAAATACCAATCGGCAGACACGATAGATAGGCTCCAAGGCTCCAGGCGCATGGAACTTAAGCTGACGCGCTCAGCAAAATCACACAACCTAAGGGTTGGAATTGCGATGAACGCGCTCACCAAAGTAGTCAGGGCTGAAATTAAATTTAATTCAAAAAATAGAGGAACAGATATACTGTAAGGGTTCGAAGATTATAGGAAAATTTGAGAAACTGAAGTTTGAAAGGACTATTTTCGATTCAATTTCAGATGAGTTGTTCCAACCACAATCATACACCACGTGGCGGAAATGGGGAAACTGATCTAACCATTGAACTGAAAATAGAGGTGGTTGACTCATCGGTGCTTAATCATACAGCAAAAGCTGGTTACAATACCAATGAGTTACCCACCGGGCTGAGGGAATACTGATATCATCATTAGTGAAAATCAAACAGACACCAGGCCTGGATAGTACAACGAATGATAATACCAATCAATAAAATGAGAAAAATAATAAGACGAAATAATTTAGAGATGTAAGCCAAGTTTGGGCGCCACTGTAACGGAATGCTGACCGAAACAACATTCGCGTTAACAGACACGGTATAGAGGTCCTACGCGATCATTGAGCCGGCTATGACTCAGGGCTTAAGAGCTTGGGGTTTGTAGGACGTAGTACCGTGCTTGAAAAGATCGCATTCATAAACGTCAAGAGGAAGAGAATGGGAATAGAGGTACAACTAGAACTTACCAAAGGCCATGCCCCATCATAAAGACGACCGACGTCACCTAGTTCGACGCCTCCAGCTCATCAAAAAAACCTACTCACACATTCCTATGCGTAAACAGAAAAAAAACAGAATACACACCCAAATTCCGACCACGAAGGGAAAAAAATATTATTTAAACTATTAAAAATTATTGATATATAAAAATAAAAAAAATGAAAAAAAAAATTTGTGCAAAAAAAAAATTAAACGGAACGGAACGCTAAAAGTAAAGTTTTTTTTTTTTTTTTTTAAATAGAAAAAATGTGGTCAGAAGGACTGTACTATTAATAATTTTTTTTTTTTTAGATGACCGCTTACCGCCGCAGGTTCCCCCTCACTCCGTCTCCACCTCGATTGAGTGTCAAGGTTGCAGGTTCTGCTTTGTCCCCGAACAAGAATCACCACGTGTTTGTTCTCTTGTTATATCCGCACTTCCGCACTACACTTTTATTCTTCAAAAACCCCAAACACCCAAACAGAACGGAATTTCATTAATTCTGCCGGAATTTCATTAATTCTGCACAACATGTGCTCGCTCGACGTATTCACTTTCACCAACTAAACACTAACTGTTTTTTATTTTATAATTTTATTAATTTTAATTTTTCATTTAATTTTACACTTTTAATAGTTTTATAATACAATAATAGTTTTTTTTTTTTTTTTTAACTTGTGATTTTATCAAGTATTCTATCACAAAGATATACCAAAAAAAAAAATTTTTTTTTTATCTATTTTTCTATTTTTATTCGAGGTGCATTTACCACCCAAAAAACTCAGATCGACTGGCCAACTTTGCTTACCCGTTCTCTTTCGTTTTTTTTTTATTTCATTTTTTTTTTTTAAACAAACCCCCGTTATCCCATTAGAGAGAGAAAAAAACAAACACACCCACACATACTTTAAAATACACTGGTTTATTTTTTTCCCCCCGTGCGAATACAGGGTAGTATTCGTAACAACGTGTTCAAACCACTATTTCAAGTTGATTTTAAATATACGAAGAAAACTACTCAACACTTAAATCGCATTGGATGTTTTATTTAGCTTAGCAATATATACATTGCACTAGACTACTGTATAAACAATTATATAGTATATAATATCTATAACGTATTGTATATAATTTTTTTTTTGTAATTAGATAAATACATAGTGCCATTTTACATTGGCACTCTCGCGTCAATTTCGCTTTTTCGTGCGGCAGAGTTTTTTTTTCATATTTGTCTATGTGTGCGTGGAAAATATTTCATTATCAATGAATACTTGGTCGAGCGAACATCATATAACCAAATAAAGAAAAAAAATTTTAGCACGATTTTTTTTCATTTTTACAGGAACATGTATATTTTTTATATAATATTATTTAATATATTATATATGTAGGTATATATTTTCATCATTCCGGCGTTTTTACCATTTTTAGAAACGTCATCAATATATGTATAATATTTTATTATTAATTAAAAAATATTATAATAAATCAATGAATTCCATTACAATAATAAATAAATAAATTACAATTTATATTAATTAATATAAAAATAAATTACAATTTATCGAACTAACATACAAAAATTATATTTTTTACGAATCAATATGTTTTATATTTATTTTCTGTAATAAAATCGTCATCTGTAATAAATTTCCTCATCTGTAAAACAAAAATCGTCATACATAACCATATTTTTCTATTTCATCTGCACTCTTCAAAATGCAAAATGAAAATGTTGAGTCGAAAACAATAAAAAAATTTTGAACCTCATAAAATATTTTGATTGCTTTTTATATGTATTGTGCGAAACTCACAAGAGTGCAAAATAATTTTTGTCGAAAGTTGTGCGTCAAGAAATCCCTACTCCAAAATTAGTTTATAGACAAAAGAAGAAAGAGACGAGGAAAAAACCGGTTTGAGTCACACGCAAGAGTGCCAGTGTAAAATGGCACATAGATAAGTATTGGAAGCTTAATACATAGAATAATACATAAAATAAAAATAAAAAAATGTTTTGCTACGGGAATATTTTTGGCGGGCCTGGAGAGATATGGACAGTCGGTGATGAATCTTTAACAAAAACGCATAAAAATATGTACGGGTGTCGATAATATGATCGCCCATTAAAAATTGTAACAATATATATTGTGTGATAAAATAAAATAAGAATCATCTAATAATGAATTGAATAAATAAATAAATCTAATCTGATAACTATAATAAATAAATAAATTAAATAAATTAAACTACATATAATAAATTAATAAATAAATTTAAATTCTATAATTATAATAATTTATAGTGAAATATTAAAATTAACACAAAAGAGAACAAAACGATGCTTAAAGACTTGATATCATCTTGTGACCTTAAATGTGTTAGCTTAAAATAAACAAAACAAAGCATTGCGCTTATGGACAATTAAAAGTGTATTAACACATTAATAAATAATATAAATTAAATCTAAATTAATCTAGTAAATTAAAAACTATAAAATAATTACCTATCCTAAATAAATAAATGTATACATAATAAATAATGTTAAAAGTGTCGCAAAAACATATCACAAATTGCGATTAATTGTATAGCAGTTCCGTATATATTCGCATCAATGTGGCATAGCTTACCGTATTCGCAACGTTACTACGGCAGTATAAACAGCTAAGAAATAATATTTATATATAA
>OZ010737.1:99152635-99157635 GCA_963932295.1 Tipula lateralis | reverse complement strand
ATTTGATATTTTAATTCAAAATATTCCTAATAGTGGAATTTTATTTTTTATTAATTATAGCTATATTTCGGCAATCAAGCTGCCAACTTCAGTATTTATTAAGAGTTCATAATAAATACTGAAGATGGCCACTTGATTGTCGAAATAAATTTATTGTTACGATTTCGCCGAGTGGTTATTCTAATAATTTATCCGGTTCGATCACTGGACTGTGAATATCAAACTCGCAAACTTTAAATTACAACTAAAGTTATTTCCCTCAAAAATTTCACAAATAATTCTATTATTTTACACAATAATTATCACCACTATTATTTTAACACTTCACTTTTTATCACTTCCCGATATTAACACTTCGAAATTCAAAATTAAACTGTTTCGTAACTCAAATGTCTACACCTATTTATACGACGTAAATACTTGTAGAACATTCCATTATTTTGCTTCTCTACACTTCGCTCTCTTCACGAATGTTCTCTTCGTCGTATTTTGTTTGCTCCGCCTGTTTCATTATTTATTGTTACGATTTCGCCGAGTGGTTATTTAAACAATTTTATACGGTTCGATCACTGGACTGTGAATATAAACTCGCAAAGATTAATTTTTACAATAAATTTATTTCCCAATAAATTCCACAATTATTTCACAAATAATTTACTTATATTTATTTTCACTATTATTTTACACAATATTTATCAACACTATTATTTTAACACTTTACTTTTTATCACTTCCCGATATTAACACGTCGAAATTTAAAATTGAACTGATTCGTAACTCAAATGTCTACACCTATTTATACGACGCAAATACTTGTAGAACATTCCATTATTTTGCTTCTCTACACTTTGCGAATGTTCTTCCGCCGTTTCGTTTCATTATTTATTTTTATTCTGTTCGTATGTGTAACATTTGGTTACAGGTAGCCCCTTCTGCTATAATTAATAACTCATTTTAGTTATCACAGGTGACATTTGTTATCTGTCACACTACCCTCCACCCAAACCTGTTCGTCCCGAACAGGGTCCAGACCTCTTCCTCTATAGAACGCCAGTCGTTCCAGGTGTACAACCTTGGGTTTTCCTCGTACTCCTCTTTGGATCCTATAGATCACATCATTAGATCTGACCTTGTACGGTCCTTCCCATCTAGGTTCTATCTTTTTTGATAATCCATTACTTTGTCGTGTTCCAGTACCTCCATCCAATTTCCCACAAAAACCCGTTTCCGAGTATGGTGGTAGCTTCGTCCGATGATACAGTTTTATCCTCCTTACGATTGGCTCCTCCCCGTTTTTCAGTTGCAAAGGCAGTTCGACATTACCGTAGCTCAATGTTCCCCGTCCGACATCCAATACGAATCCATTTCGTTCTATGAAGTCCATTCCCAGGATGGCCTCATCCACAATATCCGCAACCAGAACTTCATGTCGAAAACCATTGTTCCCGATTCGTATTTCCGCCTCCTTCTTTTCTTTGATAGCTACACTGTCGCCTGTCGCCGTTTGTAACTTGAACCCTTCCATATGCTCAACTCCATCCCTGATAAAATCCGGACGCACAATCGTCCTCGTTGCTCCCATGTCCAATATTATTATACTGGATCGTCCCTCTACTTCGCCTCGCACCATCAAGCTATCACCATCTTTTGCCAATCTGGGAATGGGGATGAAGGTTATGGAGCTTTTGGTTGTGGGAGTCAGCTTTTGCTCCTCAAAGCTGACTCTTACTCGTTTAACGCCTTCGATGTTGTTTGGCGTTCCTCCTCGGCTGCTGCTTGACTTTCCTCTGGTGGCCTTCGGTACATCGGCGATGGTGTTCTCGCCCGTTTGCGCCTTATTTCCCAGCATTCCCTTGAGATGTGTTCTATTTTGTCACAAAACCAACATCTGATTTTACTACTTCCATCCCGGAATCTCGTTGTCCGCCAGTTATCTGCTGGTTTGATGTTATTGTTCTGCTTGTGAATGATTGCTGGTTCCACTTTAACACGACGTACCTTGACTGCTGGTTTGATAATGTTGTTTGCAGTCTCGTTGGTTAGTGCACACGCGATGATTTCCGCGAACGATGATTTTGGAGACAATACAACTGCACGTCTCGTATTGGGATCTCGTATACCATCGGAGAAAGCATCGATCTTGATACGCTCTATGTATTCTCCTGCCATGTTGTAGTGGGCGAGGTGCACTAACCGCTCTATATCAGCCGCATACTCCTGGAGCGTCTCTCCAACCCGCTGACATCGTCCTTCCAACTCCATACGATGTAGCTCCCGTCGATGGTCACCTCCGTATTTGCACTCCAGAGCCAACATGATTTTGCCGTAATCGGCTCGTTCGTATTCCGGCACGATTTGTAGGAGCTCCGCAGCACTGCCTTTTAGCGCCACAATTAATGCTGCCACTCGATCCTCCTCACACCAACCATTCGTGGTAGCCGCCATTTCAAACTGGAGTTTGAAGATGATGAATGGTGTAGTTCCGTCGAACGTTGGTGGCTTCAATTTTATTGAGCTGGTTGGTTGAGCAATTGGAACGCCGCCGTTGGTTTTTAAATCCATCAGTTCTTTCTCCAGTTTCTGGAATCGTTGATCGGTCACCACGATTTGTTCTCTTATTTCCTTTTTAACTGTGTCCAATTTTTCATTGACATCCTCCATTAAATCGTGTTGAAACTTTTCCAGTTGCTCCATTCGTTCCCGAATTTGCTGCTGTCCAGTTCACATTTTTTCTTGTTCAGCTCTTGTTATTTCCTGTTCAGCCAACAATCTTTCCTGATCGGCTCGCATTTGCTCGTTTATGTCACTCTTAATTTGATCTTGGCTGGTAATCATATCGGTTTTTAACCCACCGATCATCTGCTGCATAGCGGCCATTAGTTGCCCCATATCAAAACCTCCAAATGTTGTTGGAGTAGTTTCTTTAACGATGACATTCTGGTCTTCCGCTCTGGTCGTTGACTCTATAGTCACTTCAATCGCTTGCACCTCGGTTGAATCCGGTGCCCCAAAATTATAGTCATGTTGATCTGGGTCAACATTATCATCCAATAAAGCTGTACGGAGACTTAACTGCAACTCATTTCGGTAGTCCGCAGTTGGTAGATTCCGTAGTCAAATCTGCCACTTTTAAGTCCAATAATTTCATCTTGGATATTCACAATCCCACCACTGTCACCAATTGTTACGATTTCACCGAGTGATTATTCTAATAATTTATCCGGTTCGATCACTGGATTGTGAATATTAAACTCGCAAAGATTAAATTTCAATTAAATTTATTTCCCACCAAAATTACACAAATAATTCACTAATATTTATTCTAACTAGTATTTCACACAATAATTAGCACTACAATTATTTTAACACTTTACTTTCACTTCCCGATATTAACACTCCCAAATTTAAAATTGAACTGATACGTCTACACCTATTTATACGACGCAAATGCCTGTAGAACATTCCATTATTTTTCATCTCTACACTTCGCGAATGTTCTTCTCGTCGTATTTGGTTCGCTCCGCCCATTCCATTATTTTTATTCTGTTCGTCTGTGTAAACATTTGGTTACAGGGTAACCCCTACTGATATAATTTAAATCCCTTCAGTTATCACAAGTGACATCTGTGATTCGTGACACTTGTATAGAAAAAACACTCTAGCACACAAAGAATACACAAAATCACAAAAATAATTTTTTTTGGTTTTGTTTACGTTGATTTTCTTGTTTCTTTTTATTCTTGATGGTACATTTTCTGTTACTGTATTGTATTGTATTGTTATTGTATTGTCGGTATGAAAAAAATTGACCTAAAATATATTTAATTTTTAGCGAATTTAAAATATATTTGTAGAAATATAAATTTCAATATAAATGTATATATATAAATTTGGTATTTTTCAATTCATAATTTTATTTTTTACTTCGGGTGAGAAAATTTGTATAATTCTATTTCTAAAAATTAAACGAAACATCAATTTAATTATTTTTGGAAATAATAAAATTAACGTTTTGTTTAATTTATTTCCTAGTTAAAATTCAGATAGACATTATCAAAATCTTAATAAAATTGATAAATATCTATAAACCTAAAAAATATTTCCGAACAGATAAAATTTTATGTATATTGAAAATAAATTACGAAAACATAAAATTTATCATAAAACATACACATCCTTCCGAGTTCCGACGCAACTGCTCGTAGAGTCGTAGCAAACTAAAACTTAACAAAAGAACAAAATCAAAAATAAATTTAAAATGAAACGAATGCACTAAAAGACAACAAAGCACAACAAACGTAACTGACCAAAATATCAATTTTATAATTTTTATAAAGAATGAAAGTAATTTAAGTCATACAATTCAAACTGTTTTAATAATCCTAAATAAAAATTCTGTAAGCCATAAAAAAAGTAAAACGCATAAAATTTTATGTGATCCAAAAATATTACATAAAAACAAAATCATACAGACAGCGAACACGTGCTTTCGCCTCAAATGCTCGTAGCAAACTAAAACAAAGAAACAAAATCAAATAATAAAATAAAAATGAAGCGAAATGCACTAAAATCCAACGAAGCACAAAACTGTTTGCATTATTTCTAAAAACATTGAAACGAAGGAAAATGAAAAAAAACGAGCGGGATGTAAAATAAAATCATAATAGAACTTGTAAACGGGAAACGGAGCACAATCTATCAAACAATATGCATTTAAACCCGATATTACAAATTCATTTCGTTTTATTTTTCTATTCACGATCGAAAATATAAAAATCTATATTCTTAAATCTTCAAAAACATGAATTAAAATATTGGTTTAAATGAAAATTATTAATCCAGTATTGTTGATAAATAATCATTTTCTAAGCTCTGGGAAGTGAGTAATTGGTTTTGAGGCCTGCCTACCAAATTATGGGATGTTAAAAGTCAAAAATTTCGAAAAAATCAACTTTTTCATACGATTGTTGATGTATTTACTACTTTCTAACCCATTACAC
>OZ010737.1:99084229-99141729 GCA_963932295.1 Tipula lateralis | reverse complement strand
TCAGCCCAGCGATCCAACCAGATTTAGTCGCCTCCTACGACAAGCTCTGGATACTGTGGTGGTATTCTATGGGTCTCATGTTTCGTTCGTAAAATTTACGAAACACGAATGCCCCCAACCACAGGGCTTATCTATATATATAGATATATATACGTAGTGCAGAATCGAATGCATATTTTCTAAGAAGAAATTGAAAATATTGAATTTCATCGATTACAACGCCATCTATCATGAACTGAAAAAAGTTTTCATTCAAATCATACGTACTTTTAGTCGTAGAATTCGTATCTGCAATAAAAAAAATATGGCTTCCTATCTTAGTTTAAAAGGTACCCCCGCCCCACCTACAATGCGGGAGATGGGGGACATTTATTTTGCACTAATGTATTTTCAGTATTAATGTATTATATATATATATATATATATATATATATATATATATATATATATATATATATATATATATATATATATATATATATATATATATATATATATATATATATATATATATATATATATATGTGGTCTTTTTACATAAGGGCATAAGTCGAGTTATCACCAAATCGACTTTTTGAGATATTCGAATTCTCTGTACAAAACTACATAAGTCAATAAATTTTTTGTCGTTTTATAACCATTAGAAACGGAAATATTCAAATTTTTATAAAATCTCATCTTATAAAGATTTCCTTCTTTAAGTCATATAAGAGCATAATTTAGAAAAAAAATTATAAACAAGGATTTTGCACATATCTAATTAGTAAAGCAAATAAAATTTACTAAATAATTGGCCTGATAAAGTAAAAAATAGACTTGTCAAAGCGATTCAAACCAAAATAATGTCGCCCTGAAAAATCAACAAAAACTACTTCTGCCCTTATGTAAAAACACCACAGAATTTATTAAATATATATATATATATATATATATATATATATATATATATATATATATATATATATATATATATATATATATATATATATATATATATATATATATATATATATATATTTACATATTTTAGAAACTTACCTTGACCATGCCGGAACTACGCTATACGCTGATGAACAAATCAAAAGTTTTCATGATAACTTAGTATCGAATGTATACTATAATCCGCACTCAAGTAAAACGACGGAAGATTTAATCGATCAAATACGTATTAGGTTCGTTAGTTAAATAATTGTAATAATGAATATTTAATTTCTTTTATTAATATTACAGAATTCTGAAACATTTTAATACAAATCTATCGAAATACAGCATGATTTTTACATCGGGTGCAACAAGTTCATTAAAATTGGTTGGCGAAACATTCTTGTTCTCTCCTATAAGTAATGAATCTGACAATCCGTGTGGAAATTTTACATATATTCAAGATAATCATACATCAGTGCTTGGTATGCGGGAAGTTGTTAATACGAAAAAAATAGAATCCATAACAAATATTAGTTTATTAAATGAATTAAATCAAAATCAAAATGTTTGCCAAATTAACAAGAATTTTAGCTTGGGAAATTCTTTATTAGTATTATCAGCACAGTGCAATTTTAGTGGTTACAAATTTCCTCTAGAAATTGTAAACCACGTTCAAAATCATGGCATTAAATCAGTTGATGGAACAAAAACGTCAAATTGGTTTGTTTGTTTAGATGCGGCCAGTTTTGCAGCAACTAATTATTTGGACTTAAGCCAATGGAGTCCTGATTTTGTAAGTCTTTCGTTCTATAAAATGTTTGGTTATCCCACTGGGCTGGGTGCTTTGTTAGTTTTGAATACATCGGAATATATTATCAATAAAAAATATTACGGTGGTGGCACGGTAAAAATAGCAATGAGTGACATTAATTGGCATCGAAAACGCGATAAACTTTATGAGAGACTCGAAGATGGTACTTTGCCGTTTTTATCAATAATATCACTGCTTCATGGATTTAATACTGTCCACCGATTAATTCCACCCAATAATAATGCCAACACTATGTCCCGAATTTCTAAACATACATTTAATTTAGCTAAATATTGTTACACAAAATTAAGGAATTTAAAATATTACAACGGCACATCTGTTGTAAAACTTTATAATGATACCGATTATTCATCTTTGGATAGGCAAGGGGGTATTGTGAATTTTAATCTATTGCACAATGATGGTACTTATATAGGTTTTGCGGAGGTATGCTATTATTTTTAAAAATTATATTGTATAGTTGTATATCTTATTTATAGTATTTTAACTTTAGATTGGTCACATGGCGACAATTCACAATATAACACTAAGAACTGGATGTTTCTGTAATCCTGGAGCATGCCAAAGACATTTAAAGCTTTCCAATGATGGTTTAAAAAAACAATACAACGTATGTTAAGGATAATTAAATTTTTCATATACTTTATGATTATTTCAATTTTAGGCCGGTCATATTTGCGGAGACTTAAATGATTTAATAGATGGAATACCAACAGGATCAGTTAGAATTTCGTTTGGGTATATGACAACAAAAGAAAATGTTGATGTGTTCATAAATATGATAGTTTCTTGTTATATAAAACAGAATAGTTCTGAACCAAATTTGAGCTTAATCGCGAATTTCCACAAAGTAGAAAAACCAAAACTTAACAATCAGTTTATTAAAGGCAATGTGAAATTAAAAAATGTTTGTATATATCCTATAAAATCATGTGGTGCGTTCAAAGTTTATGACAAATGGTGTGTTTCGTCGAAAGGATTATTATTTGATCGTGAATGGATGATTGTTAATGATAATGGTGTAGTGTTAACTCAAAAAGTGTCAACTGAGATGTGTTTAATACGACCTTTGATTAATTTAGAATCAAATACGTTGACCTTAACATATCCAAATCATAATTCATTTGAAGTATCTTTGATTTGTCCTGCCAAAGTAGAAATTCACAAAGGAAAAATATGCCATAGTAAAGTATGCGGCGATCAAATCGAAGGGATTGATTATGGTGATGAGGTTGCCAATTGGTTGAGTACTGTATTAAATATTTCTGGATTACGATTACTCAAACAAGCTGATAACACTTGCAGAACATCGAAAAAATCAAATATGCAACTGTCATTATCCAATCAATCGCAATTTTTATTGATTAATTCTACTTCTGTATTATGGTTGGCTGAGAAAGTAGATGATTGGGTTATGAATGGAATATTTCCAGAAAATAAATTAGAGAGTGTAATAGACCGTTTCAGAGGAAACTTAATAATAGAATCATCTAACCCACTAGAAGAACTAAATTGGAATTATGTACAAATTGGCGATATAATATTTCAGGTAATTCAATTGTAATAAAAAATACAATAACATTTAAACAATTTTAAAATTTTAGGTTGAAGGACCATGCACTAGATGCCAAATGATATGCATCGATCAAAACACGGCAGTTAAAACTGTAGAACCACTAAAGACAATTGCACGCGAATTTCAAGGGAAAATGCGTTTTGGGTTATATTTAACTCAGATATCAGGTGGATCTTCTATTTCTACAGACGATATTATTATTATTTAATAAATATTTGTTTTTAATTACATTAATACACAGTCGGTAATACGTTGTTCTTTCACTTTATTTAGTTGATTCCCTTCTTTGGCATTTTTAACGGTATGTACAACATTCTCAAAATCTGGTAATGACATGGTTTGTAGTTTTGAATGAACTAATGTATCGTTTATTTTAACCTCGAAGAAACCTAAAAAAATAACAAATATACATACGTATTTTAAGAATGTTGACTATCATAGATCATATATACATAAATATCTTTTGATATTATATTACGTACTCAGATTTTTTACATACCAGGTCTACCTTGTCGACATACAATGACTACATCAGGAATTTCTGTTCTTATGTTCCTTGCCAGTTCTAAGCAATGATGTTTATAGTTACAAACAACACTTTAAATAGATTTGAAGTGTTACATAATCATATAAGATGCTTAATTTTTCTTACCAATATTCAATTTCTACATTTACTTCAACCATTTAATCAAACAAACTCAAGCGTAAGTTAAAAAAAAAACAAATACAATTATAAACAATATATATCTTATCCGCAATAAATAAATATTTATATCAATGTATTTTACGACGAGCTCAATTTTAATTATACGTACCTTATAAAGACCTTTCGCTTGACGTGAAAAGCCCTTTCGATTGATATGAATTAATGGAATAAGGTGAATTAACTAATTCACCCCAAGTATTACAAAATACGACTCTTTGTCATATATCGAAATAAAAACTTATATTTAGTTTCGACTTTGACTAAGTTATCGACTTAGAAACAAATTTCGTATGAGAAGTCTCGCGATAAGTCGAAACTCAATATAATGAAATTGTGCTTATGTTAGTGTGTTAAAATGTCAAAATTAAAATTGGCGAGAATATTTTTGTTCATGAATATGTGAAACGTCAAATTCAAATTTTGGTGGTTAAATTATAAATATCATAATTTTTTTTAACGGTTTTTACAAACCATTATTGGCCTGTACGGTGTCAACAATCTGACTCCATCGGTATCGATCACGAGCCAGCTCTTCATATTCAAGCAACCAGAAGATGCCAGCAGTGCTAATGTATGTATACGGCCGACTCAGAGAGAAATATAAAAAACTGAGTTAGTATGCAGAAATGCCTAAAAATCGAAAAATGAAAAAAATTTCTCATACAAAAGACATGAAATCAATTTTTTAAAAATCATTTTTTCAGCTTTAACTCGTCATATCTCAAAATCTATCGATAAAATAAAAATTTGACCTAGGGAGCGACCAAAGTCCGTTTTATTCTTTAAATATTGGAATCATTGTTTTTCAACTTAGGGAAATTTTCAGTTCTAAATTTTTGATTTTCCGTAAGATCGGACTGAATCTGGAGAGTAAAAATTGTTTTGTATATGAATTTATGTGTGTGCGTAATTTAAATGAGAATTTAAATGATTTCAACTAAAGGAAATGAAAGAAATAGGACAAAGGTACTAAAAAGTATATTAGAGTATAAGGGACGGAAAGATAAAAATTAACAACAAAAAACAAAAAATGATTAATAAAAAGATCAGGCCGATTATTCTCTTCTATGAGTTAGTATGAGTAAATGGTTAGAAAACAACAAAATTTGTACAATTCGTTCGTAAACTGTCGATTTGTCGCAATTTTTTGACTTTACTTTGTTGTATCTTACAATACAGGCCTTAACATCAATTTTTGTATATGAGGCATCTAAATATGATTATTTATCAAGACTGCTGTACAATATATTTCCCATTTATTGATACATGCTCAAATTTTTCATTCATAAGAAATTTTCCTGATTTTTATTTTTATTTTCGGCTAATATGTTAGTTCGATAATATTTCGTTTATCGAATATGATCACATGATCAAAATGGTTCAATGTGATTCGATAAAATGTATAAACAGTGATTATATAACGTAACTCCTCTTTTGCATTTGAATTTTGTATGGGAAAAACACTCTAGCACACAAAGAATACACAAAGTCACGAAAATTATTTTTTTTGTTTTGTTTACGTTGATTTTTTTGTTTCTTTTTGTTTTTGATGGTACATTGTCTGTTACTGTTATTGTATTGTATTGTATGTTTACTTGTCAGTATGAAAAAAATTGACCTAAAATATATTTAATTTTTGGCAAATTTAAAATATATTTACAATTACAATTACAATTCAATTCATAATTTTATTTACTATATCGGTTGACAAAATTTGTATAATTGTTAATTCGTTAATTCTATTTCGAAAAATTAAACGAAACATCAATTTAATTATTTTTGGAAATAATAAAATTAACGTTTTGTTTAATTTATTTCCTAGTCAAAATTCAGATAGATATTATCAAAATCCCAATAAAATTGACAAATATCTATATACCTAAAAAAAAAAAAATTCGAACAGGTAAAATTTTATGTAAATTGAAGATAAATTACGAAAACATAAAATTTATCATAAAACAAATACATCCTCCCGTCGCAACTGCTCGTAGCAAACTAAAACAAAGCAACAAAATCAAAAATAAATTAAAAACGAAACGAATGCACTAAAAGACAACAAAGCACAACAAACGTAATTGACCAAAATATCAATTTTATAATTTTTATAAAGAATGAAAATAATTTAAGTCATACAATTCAAACTGTTTTAATTATCCTAAATAAAAATTCTGAAAGCCTAAAACAAAATTAAAACGCATAAAATTTTATGTAATCTAAAAATATTACGTAAAAACAAAATCATACTGACAACGAACACGTGCTTTCGCCTCAAATGCTCGTAGCAAACTAAAACAAGGAAACAAAATCAAAAATAAAATAAAAATGAAGCGAAATGCACTAAAAGACAACGAAGCACACAACTGTTTGCATTATTTCTAAAAAATATTGAAACGAAGGAAAATGAAAAAAAAACGAGCGGGATGTAAAATAAAATCATATTACTACTTGTAAACGGGAAACAGAGCAAAATATAACAAACAATATGTATTTAAACCCGATATTACAAATTCATTTCGTTTTATTTCTCTATTCACGATCGAAAATATAAAAATCTAGATTCTTAAATCTTCAAAAACATGAATTAAAATATTGGTTTAAATGAAAATTATTAATCCAGGATTGTTGATAAATAATCATTTTCCAAACTCTGGAAGGTGAGTAATTGGTTATCGGGCCTGCCTACCAAGTTATAGGAAGTTAAAAGTCAAAAATTTCGAAAAAATCAGCTTTTTCATACGATTGTTGATGTATTTACCACTTTCTAACCCATTACACATACATAGGATCGGCCATGTTTTTCGATGGGAAACGGCCGTATACATATACGCATTGATTTTTTGTTGTTAATTTTTATCTTTCCGTCCCTTATACTCTAATATACTTTTTAGTACCTTTGTCCTATTTCTTTCATTTCCTTTAGTTGAAATCCAATGCGTATATGTATACGGCCGTTTCCCATCGAAAAACATGGCCGATCCTATGTATATGTAATGGGTTAGAAAGTGGTAAATACATCAACAATCGTATGAAAAAGCTGATTTTTTCGAAATTTTTGACTTTTAACTTCCTATAACTTGGTAGGCAGGCCCGATAACCAATTACTCATTTTGCAGAGTTTGGAAAATGATTATTTATCAACCATCCTGGATTAATAATTTTCATTTAAACCAATATTTTAATTCATGTTTTTGAAGATTTAAGAATCTAGATTTTTATATTTTCGATCGTGAATAGAGAAATAAAACGAAATGAATTTGTAATATCGGGTTTAAATACATATTGTTTGTTATATTTTGCTCTGTTTCCCGTTTACAAGTAGTAATATGATTTTATTTTACATCCCGCTCGTTTTTTTTTCATTTTCCTTCGTTTCAATATTTTTTAGAAATAATGCAAACAGTTTTGTGCTTCGTTGTCTTTTAGTGCATTTCGCTTCATTTTTATTTTATTTTTGATTTTGTTTCCTTGTTTTAGTTTGCTACGATCATTTGAGGCGAAAGCACGTGTTCGTTGTCAGTATGATTTTGTTTTTACGTAATATTTTTAGATTACATAAAATTTTATGCGTTTTAATTTTGTTTTAGGTTTACAGAATTTTTATTTAGGATTATTAAAACAGTTTGAATTGTATGACTTAAATTATTTTCATTCTTTATAAAAATTATAAAATTGATATTTTGGTCAATTACGTTTGTTGTGCTTTGTTGTCTTTTAGTGCATTCGTTTCGTTTTTAATTTATTTTTGATTTTGTTGCTTTGTTTTAGTTTGCTACGAGCAGTTGCGACGGGAGGATGTATTTGTTTTATGATAAATTTTATGTTTTCGTAATTTATCTTCAATTTACATAAAATTTTACGTTCGAATTTTTTTTTTAGGTATATAGATATTTGTCAATTTTATTGGGATTTTGATAATATCTATATGAATTTTGACTAGTAGATAGTTTTGATAATATCTATAGGAAATAAATTAAACAAAACGTTAATTTTATTATTTCCAAAAATAATTAAATTGATGTTTCGTTTAATTTTTCGAAATAGAATTAACGAATTAACAATTATACAAATTTTGTCAACCGATATAGTAAATAAAATTATGAATTGAATAATATAAAATTTATTTATATTCATATGTTTATTAAAATTTATATTTTCGCAAATATATTTTAAATTTGCCAAAAATTAAATATATTTTAGGTCAATTTTTTTGCATACTGACAAGTAAACATACAATACAATACAATAACAGTAACAGACAATGTACCATCAAAAACAAAAAGAAACAAAAAAATCAACGTAAACAAAACAAAAAAAATAATTTTCATGACTTTGTGTATTCTTTGTGTGCTAGAGTGTTTTTCCTATACAAAATTCAAATGAGGTTTCCTATACAAAATTTAAATACAAAATTCAAAAGAGGAGTTACGTTATATAGTCACTGTTTATACATTTTATCGAATCACATTGAACCATTTTGATCATGTGATCATATTCGATAAACGAAATATTATCGAACTAACATATTAGCCGAAAATAAAAATAAAAATCAGGAAAATTTCTTATGAATGAAAAATTTGAGCATGTATCAATAAATGGGAAATTTATTGTACAGCAGTCTTGATAAATAATCATATTTAGATGCCTCATATACAAAAATTGATGTTAAGGCCTGTATTGTAAGATACAACAAAGCAAAGTCAAAAAATTGCGACAAATCGACAGTTTACGAACGAATTGTACAAATTTTGTTGTTTTCTAACCATTTACTCATACTAACTCATAGAAGAGAATAATCGGCCTGATCTTTAGTGGTATTGTGAAATCATTTTAATTCTCATTTAAATTACGCACACACATAAATTCATATACAAAACAATTTTTACTCTCCAGATTCAGTCCGATCTTACGGAAAATCAAAAATTTAGAACTGAAAATTTCCCTAAGTTGAAAAACAATGATTCCAATATTTAAAGAATAAAACGGACTTTGGTCGCTCCCTAGGTCAAATTTTTATTTTATCGATAGATTTTGAGATATGACGAGTTAAAGCTGAAAAAATGATTTTTAAAAAATTGACTTCATGTCTTTTGTATGAGAAATTTTTTTCATTTTTCGTTTTTTAGGCCTTTTTGCATTCTTTTAATATTTTTAGTGAATCGGCCGTGAAAACATACATTAGCATTGATGCCAGCAACGGATTCCCAAGTATAACAAAATTCGACGTTTTCGTCAAATATCGAAGTAAAAACTTATATTTAGTTTCGACTTTTACATAGTTTTGCTTTTGACAATGATTTCATATGAAACGTGTCGCGATAAGTCGAATCTGACGAAACTCAATATAGTAAAACTGTGCTTATGTATGTGTGTTCAAATATCAAAAATAAATTTGGCGGGAATATTTTTGTGCATGTATATGTGAAACGTCAAATTCAAATTGTAGAGGGTTAATTAAATAATACTTCACATTTTAATAGTTTAGAAACAACAAAATAATTTTTATTAATTTGTAATTTGTAATATGCTTTAAAAATTTATTAAATTTAAAATAAAATGAATATTCATATAAACTTTAAATTTTTTAATAAATTATGTATATAAATATGATTTAAAATTTATATAGAAGATAGTTTGAATAATATTTTAAATTATTTTTTTCCGTAATAATGAATATTAGAAAGATCATATTAATTTATTTCCAAATCTGAAACAAAATGTCCACAACACAGTAATTTTTCTTAGATGCCACCAATAAGGACGATCTTTCTCCATTGTAATTATGATTACACTTATATTTATTTGAAATCACAAGACACAGAAATTGAAAAGGTTGAGTGATGAATGAAAACAAACTAAGAACATATGAAACTTGTGTCTCCTCCCCATTTTTTACCAAAAATTAGGATAGATATTTAAGGTATAATAAACTCGTTTTATCACTGTTTTACCAAAAAAATTAAATACATATTTTCGAACGAATACTTTTAACATACAATTTCCACCCAGAAATTTTATTAAAGTGCAGGTGTTCACATTTCTTAGAAATTCCACATATATAAATAAACAAGCAAAATTTTAAACACGTCAAATAATACGCAGTTTCTAAACACAACGCTGTATACATATACGCACCACTACTAAGGAGTTTTTCTTTCGATTTTTTTCGTATATTTCGAAGGGAAAAACGATAGCTCATTTTTGAGTTTAGTTTTGTTATACTTGGGTATCAATGTTATTTTATATAGAAAACTGAATGCAACCAAATCTGCTATACATATTTTGTAACCAATAGTAACAAAAATTCGATAAAATATGAAAATTTTTAGATGTACGTTGGTAGGTGTGAATAAAAAAAACATTAAAATAAAATTTTTAAATTTCAAATATATTTTATGTGTATGCCTATATAGTTAATAAATTAAAATAATATTTATGGTTTATTTTTTGATTGGTAAACGTCTACGACTTGATTGATAAACGTCAAATTGCATTGTAATTTATAAACAAGAAATAGCGAAGTTAGAACCGACGTACGTTACTACAATACAAAAAATGTAGTTTAATATACGACACATGTTTTTCTAGTAAACAAATTGATTGGTTTATCTAATTTTTTTTAGCTAAAATGTGTACATAATCGCTATGGATCGCTCTCTACGCCGTGGAGCCATCGTCACCGACAGCAACCTCTTCGTCTACCGAAAGGCGACTCTCCCTTCAAAGATCGCTGTATCATTCTGTTAAGATCCACACGTAGAACGTGACCGAGCCAGCGTGCTCGCTGTTCTTTGATTTCATGCACGATATTCGGAATTTGCATTAAATTCCTGATCTCGTGGTTGAAAGGAACTCGGTATGTGTCATCAAAACGAACTCGGTATGTGCCATCAACGTCGCGTTTTGGGTCATATACTACACGCATGATTCTTCTCTTGAATGTTAGAAGCTATCTTTCGTACTCATTCGTCAGGGAAAATCTCACATCCATACATGACAACTGGTCTGATCAACACTCTGTACAGTTTCAGCTTATCCGCATTTGCAAGATATTTTGATTTCAGCATTAAACGTAGAGGATATAAAGCCCGATTGCCAGCGTCAAGCCGAACTTTGATATCCTCTCCCACACTATTATCGTGAGCAATGACAGATCCAAGATACTTGAATCTCATTACTCCTTCAAACGTGTGGTTACCACTACTGAAGTCAATTGCGTCAAGGTCTCGAAAACCAGAGATCATATATTTGGTTTTAGACTCATTGATTTTGAGACCAACGGAAGCTGAAAACTGTGTCAGTGGATCAAGTATCTCTTTCACTCCGTTGCCATTTAATCCAATCATACAGATATCATCTGGATATGCAAGAAGTTGATTGGATTGTCGGAATAAGATATTGTTCTGAGGTGTTTCACTTTTACAAAGGATGTATTCCAAAATGAGATTAAAAAGTATCGAGGACAGCACATCTCCTTGTCGAACACCGTAGTGATTGTAAAAGTTCTCGATAGCCTGTTCTCAACTTTGACACAGCATTGTGACTGCATTACTGTCATTTTACACAAATGTACATATTTTTTCGGTATTCCTAAATATTCAACCTTATGCCATAGTCTCTCTCGATTGATCGAGTAATAGGCTTGCTTGAAATCTAGGAATACCCGTGGCCCTATTCTGGTTTTCCCTGGGAATTGGGAGAAAAATTTTCATAATTCCCAACTATAATAATTCCCAATATTTTATTCCCCAATTCCCAAAAGTGTATTCTGTGGCCCTATTCTGGTTTTCCCTGGGAATTGGGAAAAAAAATTCTAAATTTCTAAACTATAATAATTCCCAATATTTTATTCCCCAATTCCCAAAAGTGTATTCTGGCGTGCTGGGAATTATTTCCCTCTGTGAAACACATAGTTTTAAATGTTCGCCACTAGAGTGTCTTTTTCATGTGTGAGGAATCACAGATGTCACCAGTTGTTAAAGCTGCCAACGTACCAGTGGCCCTATTCTGGTTTTCCCTGGGAATTGGGAAAAAAAATTCCCAATTCCCAACTATAATAATTCCCAATATTTTATTCCCCGATTCCTAAAAGTGTATTCTGGCGTGCTGGTAATTATTTTCCCTCTGTGAAACAAATAGTTTTCAATGTTCGCCACTAGAGTACCTTTTTAATGGTTTTTTCCATGGTGCGCTATGTTATTATATTTGAATATGATTTAAATATTGACGGATGAATAACAAATTTAAAAAAAAATAGGTGTTTTCGTTTTTGAAAAACAATTAAAAAATTTTTAGGGTCGGAATTATTTTCTACATTCACTATTTATTATGATTATTAGTATTTATGAATGAGCTAATTTTTTTTATATTTTAGGGCAGATAAGACCAAATTTAAAAAAATAGCTGTTTTTGCTTATAAGAAATAATAATAAAAATTTAAATTTATACTCTAGTATTATGATTATGAGTATTTTACCATAAGAAATATGAATTCCCAACAATTTTAATAGGGAAAAATAAACGTCAAAACTGTTATAATTGGGAATTATTTTTTCCACACGAAATATTATTCCCAATAGCCAGAATACACTTTTGGAAAAAATAATTCCCAACTGTTATAAAAACGTCAAAAATTCCCAATTCCCTGGGAAAACCAGAATAGGGCCACAGAAGTATTGGTGGAAAAAAAGATGGGAACATGAGATTCTGCGTTGCTTATCGGAAGCTCAACACAGTTACCATGAAGGATAGTTATTCATTACCAAGAATCGACGACACACTGGCTACATTGGCAGGAGCACGGATGTTTTCAACATTGGATTTGCAGAGCGGGTATTGGCAAGTGGTGGCCGCAGATGAAGATACGCAAAAAACAGAGTTCATTGTAGGCAATGGGTTATGGCAATTCAATGTCATGCCATTTGAGCTTTGTAACGGATCTGCGACTATCGAACGGCTAATGAAACGCGTATTTAAAGGTCTCCACTGGAAAACATGCCTGGTATATTTGGAAGACATCATCGTTATGGGAAAGAACTTAAATGAACAGTTACAGAACCTGGAGAAAGTATTCGAAAGAATCCAATCAGCAGAACTAAAGTTAAGTCCGAAAAAATGTGTATTGTTCCAAGATGTCAAATCTTTGGGACACAAGATAACAACAAGCGGCATTCATACAGATGAAAACAAAATCTCCACCGTAAAGATTGGCCAAGACTTACACGAGCTAAGGAGTTTCATCGGGCTATGCACATATTATCTACGATTTGTTGGAGGATTTGCTAACAAAGAATTCACATGAACTAACACAGAAGAATGGAATTCAATGGAATGATGAACACGAGGAAGCGTTCCACGAACTGAAGAGGCGATTATGTACAGCACTAGTGCTTTCGTACCCAGTTCCAAATAAACGTTTTATTCTGGATACGGATGCAAGTAATTATGGTTTGGGAGGCGTGTTGTCACTTGAAATCGATGGATAGGAACGTGTCATCGCATATTATTCAAAGATCTTAGCGAATCCAGAACGTTACTAGTGTGTAACAAAAAGAGAATTGTTGACCAGAGTGAAATGTATGGAACATTTCCGGAAAAACCTCAATGGCCAATCATTTCTGTTAAGAACAGATCATGGCTACTTCAATTTAAAAATCACGAAGGACAAGTAGCACGGTGGATTAAGCGATTGGGGAGTTTTGTCTACGAAATTCAACATCGAAAGGGAAGTGCTCATGGAAATGCGGATGCATTGTCAAGACGACCATGTCGAGTGGATTGTAAACATTGTGGTAGAGTAGGAAACAAGGAGAACATCATCGACATCAGACTCATGAAAGTGTATCCAGCTGATGAATGGACCAAGGATGTTATCTACAAAGAGCAACGTGAGGATCCAGATATATCAGTCATCATTAAATTCATGGAAGTAGAACGGCGACCAACATGGAGCGATATGGCGGATAAAGACCCAACTATCAAGGCTTATTGGGCTCAACGGGATAGTTTAGCAATGAAATACGGATGCCTAAAGCGAACATGGGAGAGCTTCGATGGCAAAACAACACAATCGCTGATGGTGGTTCCGAGGATCAGGACGGCAGAAATATTGGAGGAATATCAAGGAGAAACAAGCGGAGGTTACCTAGGAATTCATAAAACGTTAGCCAAGGTACGTGAAAGGTTTTACTGGAGAGGATGTAGACAGGCAGTGACTGAATGGAGTCAAAAGTATGACCAATGTATGGCAGTGAAAGGACCGGCAAAAAAGAGCTGTAGAACGATGCAACAATATAATGTTGGAGCACCATCTGAGAGATATGCCATAAATGTTGCAGGACCATTCCCAACCAGCGAAAGTGGAAACAAATATGTGTAAGTAGACTACTTCAGTAAATGGCCAGAGGTATACCCTATTCCAAATCAGGAAACAACCACAATCCAGTGGTATAAAATTGAATTAGCCAATATGGGGTACCCATAACGGCTTGAATTTGTTGTTTTCCAGGAGATAAATTACTGGGAATAAATAAAATGAACTTTGTGAAGGTTATAGAATAGAGTTGCAAACGGTAATGGAATGTTCCACAAGGATTAACGTCGTATAAATAGGTGTAGACATTTGAGTTACGGAAGTTAAGTTTTGTATTTTGAAGTGTTAACAAGTAAAAATAAAGTACATATTTAAATTAATGTTGTGATATTTATTGTGGTCTGTGGTAAATAAGTGTGATAATAATTATTTGTGAAAGATAAATGGAATTCATTGCGGAATAAATTTATTGTAAAAATTAAAGTTTGCGAGTTTAATTGCTCCACAATCCAGTGATCAAAACCGGATAAATTATTTAAATAAACACGGCGAAATCCTAAGTTCTTTAAATTTGGAACGCTTAACGTTTAATATATAGATTTCTAACTTCAAACAACTGAAATATATAGATTTCTAGCTATTAACCACTGCTGCACAATTATCATTTATTGAAATGTGTAGTTACAACTAAGTAAAACCATAACGATTTATTTATAAAATTTATTATTTTGCCACAAAAATTAAGAATTAATGAAATTATTCAACCATTGGTTAAAAATGTGACAAGATACATTTTAGACAATTATTTAACATACTGTTTTGGCATTAAAAATTTCAATCCAATAGCCGTCTGGATCCTGAATAAAAGCCAAACCTTTCATACGACCATCGTTCGGACGCTTAATAAACTGAACACCCAAACTTTCAAAACGATCACATGCTACATCCACGTCTGGTACCATAACACCAATATGTCCAAAACCTCTTGGTTCGGTATTTCCTGTATGGTATTTTTGATCAGGATCTGTTTCAGTACCCCAATTATGGGTTAATTCAAGCGTAGCTTTGCGACTCATCGCCCATCTTGTACGTTCTAATTTATCTGAAGGAATATCATCGGGGTTTTCATATCCCATAAAATATAAAGAAAATTTTGCTTCAGGAAAATCCAGTTTCGTTAATAAAGTAAATCCCAAAACATCAGTATAAAATTTTAATGATTTTCGAGGATCCTTAATGCGGTACATAGTTTGCTGAAAAATGTAGTTCTAGCAGGAAAAAATTAATTGAACTAATTAATTATTAAATTAACAAATAAAGAGTATTTCATATATTTGCTCTACCTTTGTTGCAGCATCCTGCGGACTACATAATTCCGAGGCTTCAGAATCAGATAATCCTACTGGTTCACCCATTTTTAGCTAAATAAAATTATCTAGCTGTCAAAAATAATTTAGATTAACCCTTCAAACAAAATAAAGATGTTATAAAAATGACGGATCCCCAATAAATTTCGAAAATTAACGTGTTGTGACGAATCACAGATGACGCCAGTATTAACTAAAAAGGGTTATAAATTATAGCAGTTGGGGTTACCCTGTAACCAAATGTTTACACATACGAACAAACTAAAAAAT
The DNA here is from genome assembly GCA_963932295.1 of Tipula lateralis. Taxonomy (NCBI): domain Eukaryota; kingdom Metazoa; phylum Arthropoda; class Insecta; order Diptera; family Tipulidae; genus Tipula; species Tipula lateralis. The sequence continues at coordinate 99,125,745 of OZ010737.1, read as the reverse complement.
AAATAAGGAAATAGACGGAGCAAACAAAATACGACGCAGAGAACATTCACGAAGTGTAGAGATGCAAAATAATGGAATGTTCTACAAGTATTTGCGTTGTATAACTAAGTGTAGACATTTGAGTTACGGAACAGTTCAATTTTGAATTTTGGAGTATTAATATCGGGAAGCGATAAAAAGTGAAAGTGAAGTGTTATAGTAATTGCAGTGATAATTATTGTGTAAAATAAGTGTTGTGAAAATTATTTGTGAAATATTTGTGGAATTATTGGAACAATAAATTTATTGTAAAAATTAACAGTGTCTAACGATTTTGCCGAGTGGTTATTCAAATTATTTATTCGGTGCGATCACTGGATTGTGAATATTAAACTCGCAAAGATTAGTTTTTCAATAAATTTATTTCCCAATAAATTCCACAATTATTTCCAAACAGGATCCAAACCTCTGCCTCTATAGAACGCCAGTCGCTCCAAATGTACAACCTTGGGTTTTCCTCGTACTCCTCTTTGGATCCTATAGATCACATCATTTATTCTTGTTATGACCTTGTACGGTCCCTCCCATCCAGGTTCTAACTTTTTTGGGAATCGTTTCCTTCGTTGTGTTCCAGGACCTTCATCCAATTTCCCACAAACAACCGTTTCCGAGTGTGGTGGTAGCTTCGTCCGATGATCCAATGTTATCCTCCTTACGATCGGCTCCTCCGCGTTGTTCAGTTGCAAAGGCAGTTCGACATTACCGTAGCTCATTGTTCCCCGTCCAAAATTCAATACGAATCCATTTCGTTTCATGATGTCCATTCCCAGGATGACTTCATCCACAATATTCGCAACCAGAACTTCACGTCGAAAACCATTGTTCTCGATTCGTATTTCGTCCTCCTTCTTTCGTTTGTAACTTGAACCCTTCCATAGGTCGAACTCCATCCGGGATAAAATCTGGCCGCACAATCGTTCTCGTTTCTCCAGTGTCCAACGTTATTATACTGGATCGTCCCTCTACTTTGCCTCGCACCATCAAGCTATCACCACCTTTTGCCAATCTGGAAATGGGGATGAAGGTTATGGAGCATTTGGTTGTGGGAGTCAGCTTTTGCTCCTCAAAGCTGATTCTTACTCGTTTAACACCTTCGTTGTTGTTTGGCGTTCCTCCTCGGCTGGTGTTTTTCGTTCCTCCGGAGGCCTTTGGTACATCGGTGATGGTGTTCTCGCCCGTTTGCTCCTTATCTCCCAGCATTCCCTTGAGATGTGTCCTATTTTGTCACAAACCCATCATCTGATTTTACTAGTTCCATCCCGGAATCTGGTTGTCCGCCAGTTATCTGCTGGTTTGATGTTATTGCCCTGTTGGTGACTGATAGCTGGTTCCACTTCCACACGACGCACCTTGACTGCTGGTTTGATGATGTTGTTTGCAGTCTCATTGGTTATTGCACACGCTATGGGTTCCGCAAACGTTGCTTTTGGAGACAATACAACCGCCCGTCTCGTATCCGGATCCTGTATACCATCGGTGAAAGCATCGATCTTGATCCGCTCTGTGTATTCACCTGCTATGTTGTAGTGGGCGACGTGCACTAACCGCTCTTTATCAGCCGCATACTTATGGAGCGTCACCTCCGTATTTTAGCTCCAGAGCTAACATGGTTTTGTCGTAATTCTCTCGTTCGTATTCCGGCAAGATTTTTAGGAGCTCCGCCTTTCAGCACTACCTTCTAACGCCACAACTAATGCTTCACGATCCTCCTCACACCAACCATTCCTTGTGACCGCCATTTCAATTTGGAGTTTGAAGATGTTGAATGGTGTGGTTCCGTCGAACGTTGGCTTCAATTTTATTGAGCTGGTTGGTCGAGCAATTTGGGTACAGTCGTTTGTTTTAAGATCCATTAGCTCTTGTTCGATCTTCATTATTCGTTAGCCTGCCGTCTCAAGCTGTTAATCTACCTCGATTTTGATGGTGTCGACTTTTGTGTTGAATATTGTGGCCATTCTCGAAACTTCTCGTTGACAGTTTCCCCTTGTTGTTTTAGTCTTTCCAGAACGAGTTCTTGATCTTGCCGTTGTTCAACTCTCATGCTTTCCTGTTCAGCCAATAATCTCTCTTGTCCGCTTGTTATATCGGTTTTGAGCCCACCGATCATCTGCTGCATTTGTTGCATAGCCGCCATTAATTGTCCCATGTCAAAACCTTCAGATGATGTTGGAGTAGTTTCTTCCGTCTTGGTCGGTGATTCCGTTGTTATTTCAACCTGTTGGATCTCGGTTGAACCTGGTGCCCCCGTATTAAAATCATGTTGATCTGGGTCAACATTATCATCCAACAAAGCTGTACGGAGTCTTAACTGCAACTCTTTGCGGTTGCCCGAAGTTGGTAAGTTACGCTGACTCAACTCCTTCAAATCTGCCCCTTTTAAGTCCATTAATTTCATCTTGGATATTCAAAATCCCACCGCTGTCACCAATTGTTACGATTTCGCCGAGTAGTTATTCAAATAATTTATCCGGTTCGATCACTGGATTGTGAATATTAAACTCGCAAAGATTAATTTTTCAATAAATTTATTTCCCAATAAATTCCACAATTATTTCACAAATAATTATTACTACACCTATTTTACACAAAAATTATCACTACAATTATTTCAACACTTCACTTTCACTTTTTATCACTTCCCGATATTAATACTTCGAAATTCAAAATTGAACTGTCCCGTAACTCAAATGTCTACACGTATTTATACGACGTAAATACTTGTAGAACGTTCCATTATTCTCATCTCTACACTTCGCGAATGTTCTTTTCGTCGTATTTTGTTCGCTCCGCCTATTTCATTATTTATTTTTTATTTTGTTCGCATGTGTAAACATTTGGTTACAGGGTAACCCCAACTGCTATAATTTATAACTTTTTTTAGTCATCACTGGTGACATCTGTGATTCGTCACACGTGTGTGAATTATATCACCAGGTGTGGTATTTAAAAAGAATTAAAAATTATAGCAGTAGTTTAGGGGTTACTCTGCGTCATAATTGTCGTCGCTTCTGGATCCTCGTTCGTTAGAACGGGTGGGTAAAGTGACCTAGGTGTGCGGCGGGTCACGCTAAATGACGGCAGATGGGCTGGTTTACGGTGTTACGCGAACCGTGCCAACAAACTACCAGGCTGGGGGTCCATTTAGCAAAGCCCAGTCGCAAACGTAGTTTTTTGGATACCTGGTGACCTCCAGTTGTAAGTAGCCTTACCTGCGTAAACGGATCTCTGCGCAGGTGGACCATATATTTCTATGAGACTCGTGGAAACAACATGGAATCCAAAGAAACCAACAACAAAACCGAGACCGGCACTCTCCAAAGGCCGGAAACAAAAAGTGAGAGCTCAAACCGAAAAGGTGGGGCTCCCTCAAAAACACCAGGGGAAAGCAAATTCAAGGCATCTAAGGCAGGGACGAGTGGAACTCAGAGGAAATTAAGGGCTGCTGATTGAGGTTGGATTATCGTCAACCATTCAAAGCAGCGCTATAGGAATAGACGAGGGGCAGCTTACGGCTGAACAAAAAGAATCCGTGGCATGGGCCAAGAAAACGGTCGACAGCGACAACTCAGAGAGGGACCATGTGTCGAAAAGACAGCGGTCCCAGGATGAGCTGAAGCTCGTCGACACGAAACGGCCCAAAATGCAGGCGGAGAAGGAAACTCCTCACAAGGGTTTGTCTCCTAATAAGGCTAAACCAAAATCCTTCAGGGATATTGTGAAGGAGCGTATGTTAGTGCTAGCCGTCATTGACAAGAGTCATGAAGTTGGGAACATCACCATGGGAAAATGGAGCTTGGTGTATAATGCACTAAACTCCGTTTTCCTAAGGGTCCTGAGAGAAATTCCAGGGTCCCCTTCATCCTGCAGAGGTCCTGAGAGAAAATCAGGCTGGCATCAAGAGCGCATTAAACTTATAGCGTGCTCTGACGCCAGATCAGTGGAGCTCTATAAAAAGGCTGTAGCTGAGGTAGGGGAGGTGTGGCAAGGCGCGAAGTTGGCGGCTGTAAGCAGGGAAGAAATTCCTAGTAGGCCAAGAGCACGCGTCAGGCTACCAACCGAACCGGCTAGCCCAGAAGAGATTCTAGAAATAATTAGAATTAACAACCCTAATCTTCCGACAGGAAACTGGAAGATCGTAAGGCAAGAGGATGCAAAGGGGGCTTCAGATTATCAACTATGATAATCAATACGGAATCCCTGGTGCCAATTGCCGCGACTAAGGGAGTACTCGACTTCGGTTTTGGGTCGATTACTCTCAAAATATACAAAAAAGACGAGACTGAAACACGAGGGGACGACAGCCCGTCCACAACTGATGCAGTTGCACTTGAAGGAGAGACAGCCCAACCAATGGAGCTCTCCGAGGTGACCACACTTGGAGAGGAGATGGGCAGCCGACTGTCCCTGGTGTCAGACGAAGAAGACCTGTCGGACCCAAGGGACGGAAGGAATGCTAACATCGGAGAAACCAGTTCCATGGGGGGAGAGACGGGAGACACCGGCGACTCCAATGGAAACAAAGGACACTAGCCTGCGGTAACGGGGAGTGAAATAGGTAAGTAGGCTCAACTTGGTTATGCTAAATTTAATACAAATTAACCTACACCATTCATGGTGTGTAATATTGGGCAAGAACCCACTTTTATTACTATAAATCGGCAGGAGGTTCTAGACGTAACCTTCGCCTCAGAAAAACTGTACCCTATGGTTAGGAAATGGAGAGTGGCGAAGGAACACTCCTTCTCTGACCATCGTTATATAACATTTAGTCTCAACGTTTCCCCTGCAACCCGGAAACCTTTCAGGAATCCCAGAAAGACAAACTGGAACAAGAATGGGGAAACGCTTATAAGACTACTATTACCAGAGACCCCTGAGCCACCAGCGACAGTGAAGGAACTGATCGACATAGTGAACACTAAAACAAATGACTGCAATCGGTCCTTCAACGCTGCTTGCCCAATAGTTAATCCGAGGGGTAAGCAAAAACCGGCATGGTGGTCCGAGAAACTGGGGACCTACCGGAAGGCATGTAGGACAGCATTAAATAGAGCCAAAAGTACGAAAGAGGCTCAAGACTGGGACTTCTACAAGGAGGACCTCAAAGTAAATAAAAAAGAATTAAGGAAGGCACGGAGGAAATCATGGAGGCTTTTCTGCGACAAAATGGAAGAAGTCTCCGAGACCTCTCGTCTTAGGAAGATTTTGTCTTCCAATCTAACCAGTCCCAGTTATTTAATTAAACCGGATGGCTCCTGGACTGCTTCTAGTGAGGAATCCTTGGAACTTCTCATCGAAACCCAATTTCCAGGAAGCTTCGATGAATCGATAGTCCCTATTACTCATCAAGAAGCACACTCACTGCGCATAGAAGATATCGTAACCAAAGAACGAATCCTATGGGCAATTGAAGGGTTCAAGCCCTATAAATCGGCTGGTCCTGACCAAATTATTCCCGCGGAGCTTCAGAACAACTCAAAGATTATGCTCCCCTGGTTGGAGGTAATCTTCAAAGGGTGTTTAAAACTAGTCTGTACTCCGCGGAAGTGGATGGAGGTCATAGTGATTTTTATTCCGAAAGCGGGTAAAGGCTCGCAGGGCTACCCAAAAAATGTAAGACCAATAACTCTATCATCCTTTCTATTGAAAATCTTGGAAAGGCTGATGGATATCTACATACGCTCAAAAATAAGGCCTAGTGACTGGGCTCAGACTCAGCACGCTTACTGTAAAGGGAACTCTATGGACACAGCTCTGCATGTCCTGGTAAGTACAATTGAGAAATCATTATTCTCGCAAGAGTTTTTTATGGTGGCGTTTCTTGACATTAAGGGTGCCTTCAATGTCAAGAAACGCCAGTAGTAGATCCACCCCTGGAAATCCCTGTAGTAGATCCACCTCTCCTAAATGGCAACAGGCTTTTACGGACAAGGCAAGATTTCTAGGCGTAATCTTGGACAGTAAGCTTAGCTGGAAGCCCAACATTTTGGAAAGAGTAAACAAGGCCAATATAGCATTGTACTCGAGTAGGAACGCCATCGGAAAGAGATGGGGCCTGACGCCGGAGCTGGTACACTGGCTATTCACTTCCGTAGTAAGACCTGTACTTATGTATGGAGTGAGCGTGTACTCTTGATAAAGTAACATACAGGAAAAGGATTGAGAAGATGCAAAGAACGGCCTGCATGCTTATAAGCGGGGCAATGAGGACAACACCTACAAGTGCCTTAGAGGTCTTGTTTCACCCTTCTCCCCGTGGACATTTATGGTAAGCAGATGGCGGCGATTACGGCCACTTGACTATCAGCCATTTTTCAGTGGAAACGTCTTCGGACAGGACACTCGACGATAGTCAGATCGCTGAGGAAAGAACTGGCGAATCTAGACTATGTTACACCGACTCTTTGCTTCGAGAAAAGGTTCAGAACTACCTGCCTCTCAAGGGAATCTTGGGCGAGCGGGTTGGCAGCTGAAACGGAAGCATTGCAGTTCTTTACGGATGGCTCCAAGCTACACGGTAAAGTAGGAGCTGGAGTCTTCTGTGATAAATTAGAGGTAGATATAGCAGTTCGCCTCCCTGATCACTGCAGTGTGTACCAGGCAGAGGTGATAGCGATTGAGGAGGTTCTGAACTGGTTGAGACATAATGTGGTATCCTCGACTGATATCGCAATTTATGTGGACAGTCAGGTGGCAATCAAGTCGCTGGTTTCTGTTTCTCTAACGTCTAGAGTGGCGTTGGGTTGCCGCTCGTCTCTAAATGAGATGAGTGAGCATTTCAACATCCAGGTAGTCTGGGTCCCTGGCCACTCAGACATCATGGGAAACTGCAGGGCGGACGAACTAGCGAGGCACGGTACAGCTCTCCAACTGCTACCGAAAAGAGCAAAGTTGGGAAGACCCATTAACGCACTCAAGACTGTGATTAAAAAAGAGGCGGAAGCGTCAGCAAACCATAGGTGGACGAACACCCTCTCACTGGCAAAAAAAGCTTAAAGGAGCAAATGCGAGCATGTCAGGAGATGTTGTTGGCTGAACAGGAGCCGACCAATGGAAGGGTTCAAGTTACAAAGGAAAGAAGGAGGTGACAATACGAATCGGGAACAACAGTTTTTGACAAGAATGCTGGTTGTGGATATTGTGGATGAGGTCATCCTGGGAATGAGATTCATGAAACGAAATGGATTCGTATTGGATGTTGGACGGGGAACATTGAGCTACGGAAATGTCGCACTGCCTTTGCAACTGAACAACGGAAAGGAGCCAGTCGTATGGAGGATACAATTGGATCATAGGATGAAGCTACCACCACACTCGGAAAAGGTTGTTTGGGGAAATTCAATGAAGGTCCTGGAACACAAGGGTTGTTATGGAAGCCAATAGTGATGAACTACAAACCAAAGAAATTACCATCGGAAAAGCTTTGGTTAAACCGGATTGTAACTTCAGAGTTCCTATACGGGCTGTGAAGGTTGTGCAAAGAAGGTTGCCGTTGGCTAAGCAATCAGAAGTGGATAAGATGGTAACTGATATGCAAACATTGGGAGTAACTGAGCAGTCATCAAGTTCATGGAATTAAAAACAGCGGAAAAACCGCGTTCAGTGTGGGAAATGGATTATTGCAATTCAATGTCATGCCTTTTGGACTTTGTAACGCCTTTGCGCAAGGAAATGTGCAGGTGGTTCATGCCAGTTTGTAAGTCACATTCCTAAATATTCCAACAAACAAACTTCAGAAAACTAAACTGTTCCAATGTTCTAGCGACAAACGATGGAACAGATCATACACGTCGCTTATTCATAAAATGTTTAAAAACAAAATTTAGTTTTCTCATTGATACTGGAGCTGACGTATCGGTTGTTCCTTCACATTACTTCAAATAATATTATCCGAGATTCAGAGAGCAAAATTTTCGCTGCAAATGGCTAACCTGTTATATCTTATGGAACGAGACTTCTTAACCTTAGTCAATACTAAGGTTTTGGACACGAGTTCAATCACCATTTTATAATAGTGTCAGTAACCAAACCTACTATAGGTGCAGAATTTTTGATAAAATTTGGTATTGTAGGCGATTTGGCAAATAAACGGCTTATTGACTCTATTACATCACTTTCAGTATACATCATGGAATTACATGATCCATACCCTTCAGTTAATTTGTTCGTGGTCAATGGGGCATTTGGAGATCTTTTGCGACGGTTTCGAAACCTTACACAAAATAGCGAAAAGTGAATTTGAATATATTAATTCACTTGGTTTGTGTAAACGGTCCTCATCATCCGTTTCTTCGCCTTTACATCCTGAAACGATATAGAAACGATTGACGACCTTGTGGCGGTTATCGTCGACTTAACGACGTGACAGTACCAGATAGGTACCCTTTTCCTCATATCTCTAATTTTTCGCTTAATTTGCTTGGATTTACGATATTTTCAAAGATAGACCTGATTCGAGCCTACCATCAAATACCAGTGGAGTAGAAGATATATATATATATATATATATATATATATATATATATATATATATATATATATATATATATATATATATATATATATATATATATATATACATATATATATATATATATATATATATATATATATATATATATATATATATATATATATATATATATATATATATATATATATATTTATATATATATATATATATATATATATATTTATAAAACGGCAGTAACAACTCCTTTTTTGGATTATACAAGTTCATGAGAATGCCAAATGGATGCACAGATCTTTCAACATTTAATGGATAAAGTTACAGAAGGATTGGAATTTACGTATACTTATACTGACAATATTTCGGTGGCAAGTCGCTCAGAGGCCGAACACCTTCGTAGCCTCTTTCAACACCTTACAGATTTCTTGATTATCCTAAAACCAGAGAAATGTGTACCGAACACAAGCACGCTCGCTAAATGTTCTTAGTCATGAGATTTCTAAAGATAGAATTCGCCCATCTTCAGATAGAATTGAGGCTATAAACGGTTTTCCCCAACCAACATCTATACTCTTATATGGCAAGTTCAACGGTTTATCGGTATGATAAATTACTATCACACAATCCTTCCTCACTTCGCCGAAATGCTCGCTCCAATATACGCAAAATTAACTGTACTGCAGAAAATTAAGAAGTAGAAAACGTTTATTTGGTCTTTGGAATGTCAGCAACACATTGAAAATACAAAAGCTGCACTGACTCAGGTGACACTTGTAGCGTACCTCGTGAACGTGAAAAGTTCAGAATAATTACGGACACATTCAACACTGCACTTGGAGCAGTACAATAAAAGGAATTGAGAACCATTAGGATTTTTTTTCCAAAAAGCTTTCCCTACCCGAAAGTAAATATTCTTCTTTCGACCGCAAATAGCTTGCAATTCACTGCAAGCTATTTGCGGAGTATTTACTATCCTTACAGATTATAAACCTCTGACTATTGCCATATCTTCAAAGTTCGAGAGAAGTCCTCGCCAAGCGCGTCTGTTAGACTACATTTCACAATTTACATCCGATATATAATACATTAAAGAAGTAAATAAAGGAGTAGCTGATACTCTATCCAGAGCGAAAAAAGAGATAGCTACCATAAGTCACACAGGTCTGGATACGGAAAGACTCGTTTCTCTGTGGTAAATAGTTTAGCGAAGATTTAAAAATACTATTTCCATTTATAACACAACTTTAATAATTATTTTATTTTATTATAAACTTTATTTTGTTCACAAAATAATTTATTATATTTATTATATGTTGTTGAGAGCGGTTAACAAGACAAGCTGAGCCTTACTGACTTTATAATTTAGCATTTTTATATAACTAAAATGATGATTCTATGCACATAATTTAAATACATAATATATAAATTATTTCAATATTATTATACATTTACACAATACATAAAATATACAAGGGCTACGAACGCAATTTATTTATTTTTATTGAAATACGTAAACATAATGGTACCTTTGAAATAACTATTTCAAAAATTTTAATTCATTAAAAATTTAGCATTATATAAACTTAATTTAGCTTAATTTTTACTAACCTAGAAAAAAAACATAGCTTATATTTATAATATATTTTATTTAATAATTATTCGAATTCCTTTACCTTTGTAATAATTTACATTACAACATCCTATAAAGATAATAATCCTTTCGCAATTTCAGGTTTCAATTAATTCATGTTTAGTTTGAAGATTCTGAGTCAATTGCCTAACAATAGGTTTCAATTATTCTGCCTAAAATCCAATGTATCGGAGGGACATTCTCTTCATGTAATGTACCAATTTCGTAATTAGAATTCGATGATTTTTGCCATTTGTATCTATGTTGAAGACCATTTATATATTCGACATGCCAGCGTTTCCAAAAATCTTGAAACATCATCTGAATTAATTGGTATCTCGATAATCGATTCATATTAAGGTTTAATATGAATGATGGTTCAGGCAAAGCCATTAGAGGTGCTCCAATCAGAAAGTGTCCTGGAGAAAGACCGAAAAAATCATTGGAATCATTTGACATTGCAGTGAATGGCCTTTAGTTGAGACAAGCTTCCACTTGGCAGATTAATGTATGATACTCCTCTATAGTTAACGAATGGTTCCCAATAAAACGTTTCATATGTCATTTAGCACCTTTTATCGAAGATTCCCAAATTCCACCAAAATAGAGAGAGCGGGGGAATAGTTAACCACGATATTTGATTACACGCACAAAATATTGTTGGGTCGTTTTGAAATTTACCTTGCAAAAATAAATTCCTGAGCTCCTTCAGCTCAGATCAACCGCCGGAAAAATTTGTAGCATTTTCTGAATATATTTTTCTACAATACCCACGTCGCGAGATGAATCTTCGCAGACAGGCCAAGCATGACTCTGATGACAAATCCATGACTATTTCTAAATGTATACGGCATTGAAGACGACGCAAATAAATAGACAAATATAAATTTTATTTTTAGTTTTAGACTTGACTGTGGCCTTAGCATAAAATGGTCCGCAAAAATTCATGCCAACTACGAAGAATGGTCTTGATTGACAAACGCGATCCATCGGTAAATCGCACATGTGTTAATTTTGGTCTAGTACGAAAGCAACGAATACATTTATTGACAACTTGTCTACATAAATTTCGACCTCCTATTATCCAATACTGTAATCGTAAATTATACAACAATGTTTGGGGTCCACAATGGAATAAACGGTTGTGTTCAAATTCAAAGAGAAGTTTGGTGAAAGCGTGCTTAGCTGGTAAAAGAATTGGATGTTTAATGTTATAATTGAGATACGATTTATTGAGACGACCACCTATACGTATAGAGTTTGCTCTTCATCCAGAACTGGTAATAGCAGTTTTAATTTGCAAGAATTTGCTACAGTAGAATTCCTTTTTAGGTCTTGAATCTCGGTAGTAAATTCTGTTAATTGAACAATTTTTATAAGACAGCTTATTGAATTTTCAAGCTCATTTGAGCTTAGCTCACCTGATAATATATGTTTACCAAGTTCAGCCTTACAATTATTCATAAACCGAATAATATGCCCTGTTACTCGAATTAGTCGTGTAAACGATGAGTATCGTGAAAATAAATCCCAAGACGAAGTAGAAACTGAACAGGTAACAATTCTTCGAAGATCTAAGTTCAATAACTCTGAACTAATTTTTAAATTAGGATTTTTCGGCCAACTAGATGGATTTTCTTGAAGAAATGAAGGCCTGACCACCATAGATCAGCTTCTAAAAACTCACTTGGCATTAAACCACGGGTTAGCCCTGTGGGTGGGGGCAAAAATGTTTCGTAAATATTTCGAACGAAACATGAGTTCCATAGAATATCACCACAGTATCCAGAGTTTGCCGTAGGAGGCGACTAAATCTGGTTGGATCGCTGGGCTGACGACCCGCATCCGTAAAAAACAATAAGATAAAAATGTCAACAAAAACAAAAAAATCGGATACCGCCTAAATAACAATGACCCCCGCTTGTACCCGGATACGAGATTGAGGATCAGCACGTGGAACGTGCAGTCACTAAGAAAACCTGCTTCGCTTACACATGAGATTAGCCAACCTGTCAATTGTATGTGTACATGCGCCCACTGATGTAAGCCAACCCCAAGATAAAGACTCATTTTACAATAATTTGGATAATCTGATGGGCTCTATACCTGAGCACGATGTCAGATTGGTGATTGGTGACTTTAATGCTAGAGCTGGCAGAAATCAGACCGACTTATGCAATAATATAGGTCCGTACTCCCAACACGAAGCTGCGACCGAAAATGGGGAAAGAATGATGTACTTTGCAGTCGCTCATGATCTCCAAGTGGCAAGTACATTCTTTCCCCATAAAAACATCCATTTGGAAACATGGACACATCCACGTAAAACATCCCGAAGCCAAATTGACCATGTGTTGATTTCAAAAGACCGGGCTCGAGTTGTCCAAGACGTGAGATCGTATCGGTCGTCAACCAAATACGTAAGCAGTGACCATTTTATGGTTATGGAAGTATTGAAAACCTCGGTTGTCGATGCTGCCCAGCACATTCTCGGTATAGTGAAAACAAAAACCCAAAAATGATTGGTTTGATGAGGAGTGTCGTCTTGCTGTTGAGTAACGTAATATAGCCCACAATGAAGCAGTAACGTAATATAGCCCACAATGAAGCGCAGGTTTACAATTGCAAGGAAAAACAATGCAGTTCTTGCTAGGAGGACAGCTAAACGCATTTGTAGACTGAAGAAGCGAGAATAGTGGAAGGCTAAGGTCTTAAGATCTCGATCTACTTAATGTTCCACATGTATCACAAGCTGTATTTGAATACTCTCAAATACAAACCGCGGAGATGTTCATTGAACTATGAGGAATTCACAATGGCCATGCAGAGATTAAAGAAAAATCGTTCACCAGCGGTTGATTGCCTTAATTCATAGCTATTGATATTCGGAGGGCTAATTTTGTGGAACTGTCTTTTCGACCTTGTTCGATTGGTATGGCGAAATGAAGTGATGCCTGATGAATGGAAAGTGGCCGCGTTATGCCCAATATTCAAAAAGGGTGATCGCATGAAGTGCGAGAATTATTGCGGTATAGCTCTCCTTTGCACAGCATATAAGTTACTGTCATATATTATCTTGGGAAGAATTACTCCTCTAGCGAAGGTAATTGTAGGTGAATACCAAGGAGGATTCCGTCCAAATCGGTCAGTCACTGATCAAGTTTTTTCGCTGCGGATGATTCTTTCCAAGTACTACGAAACATCTGTTTCGTAGTACTTGGAAAGAGAGTTGGACCTTGGCGGATGAGTACGAAAGATGGCTTCTAACATTCGAGAGAAGAATCATGCGTGTGATATATGGCCCAAAACGCGACGTCGATGGCACATACCGAGTTCTATTCAATCACGAGATCAGGTATTTAATGCAAATTCCTGATATCGTGCATGAAATCAAAGGACAGCGAATACGCTGGCTTGGTCGCGTTCTGCGTGCTGATCCGAAACGAATGATGAAGCGATCTTTAAAGAGGGTTCTCTCTTTAAAGATCGCTTCATTGCGATCATTTCATTGGCTGCCGCCAGCAACCTCTTCGCCTACCGAAAGGCGGTTCTGCCTTTCGGTAGGCGAAGAGGTTGCTGGCGGCGATGATGGCTCCACGGCGTAGAGAGCGAGCTGGCATCTTCCAACTGCTTGCAACAGTATGAACATCTGGCTCGTGATCGAAACCGTTGGAGTCAGATTGTTGACATGGTACGGGCCAATAATGGCCTGTAAAAACCGCAAAAAAAAAAAATTAAACCACCAGCAGCAGGGTTTTGTGATGTCAGTACAAAGCATCAACTTTGTGTTGGCGACAACTCCTGAATTTAGCTTATTCGGTTGGCTACAAAAGTAGCATATTTTGATGGACTTAATACGAAGAAGAGTTATCTCTGAGTCTGACCAGAGATTAATTTGATTGTACTGCAAGTTAAGACTGGCAAATACTTTACTTAATGTTTGAGCGAGCAAAAGTGCTGCACACAATTCTAGTCGAGGAATAGTATGCTTCTTAATTGGAGCCACTCTGGATTTTGAACACACGAGATTCATTATTTTCGTCACTAATTTTTTAAGAAAATCACACAGTCAAACCCTCTTTCCGACGCGTCACAAAAGCCATGAATTTGTACTAGTTTAGGTTTTGGTATTAAAATACATCGAGTGCAAGTTATTTTATTCAAATTAATTAACTGAGTTTTAAATTCGATCCACTGTTCTTTTATGTTTTGAGGGATATGATCATCCCAGTCAACATTATTGAGCGCACATATATTTTGCATTATTAATTTTGCAACTAAAATTATAGGAGAACACAGGCCCAGGGGATCGAATAACTGGCCAATTTCAGACAATATGTTCCTCTTAGTGCAGTTAGTTTTCAAATAAAATTTAGAAAAATTCATTTCGAATTCATCACGAAGTGTATTCCACGACTCCACGAAAGACCTAACACTAACGAAAAATTTGACGATGATTGAGAGCTTGAGGAAATTTTAGGTATATTAGAGGAAAATTTACGCAATTCGATACCTCCTTTTTGTAATAATTGACACAGTTCCGATTTAAGTTGTATGGCGTGTTGAGTTGAATCAGAACCTGTTAAACAATCATCAACATAGAAATCGGAAATTAAAACCTTGGATGCGGACGGAAGCCCGATAGCTTCATCCAATACCAATTGTTGCAAACTTCGTTTCGCGAGGACTTTTAGTTTCGTAGCACTTTTGGTGGAGAACTTTTAGTTCCGTATGTGAAAGTGTTTAGTTTATAACAAAATATATTTTCTGATGGATCGTTTCTCCACCATATTCTTTGTAAATCCTGATTATTTGAATCAATTTTAATTTGCCGGTACATTTTGACAATATCAGCCGTGAAGGCCACTGTGTTTTATAAATCTTAAAATTATAGACAAGAGATCTTGTTGAATAGTAGGCCCCTTAAATAAACAATCGTTTAATGATATTTGGACGAAGAATTTGAAGAACCATTAAAGACTATACCCTTAATTGAGTTGTGGTACTACTATCTCTTAAAACAAAATGGTGAGGGAAATAAAACGGTTTGCTATACGTATTGTTGATGATGTTTTGGTTCGGAACGAGTTCCATGTGTTGCAAGGACAAATACTCAGACATGAAATCTTTTTATTGTTGGTAAATGTCAGGTTGACGTAATAGTTTTCTTTCGATAGCGTAAAATTGCATGAGTGATGTATAATTTTACAGGCTAAGTTGATTTATATTGTCATTCAGAGGAAGTGACACTGTATAACGACCTGACGGAAGACGTCTATGGGTTTGAGTAAAGCGCAGTTCACAATATTTTGCTTCTAACGAAAAATGGTTTTCAAGTGATATTGTTTCTAGCTCCCAAAACCGCTTTAGATCATTTTAAAGAGTTTCGAAAGTACTTAGCATTGTCGATCGATGTTCGTGCATATCATTACATTCATAACCTTACCACTAACTATATATCCAAAAACACTAGACTGGAACGGAGGTAAGCTTTTAAAAATTGAAATAGAAGTTCCGTGCGTGAATAATTCACTGTAGATTTCTGCACCAATCAGAATGTCGATCTCATTTGGTATATTGAAATACGGATCTGCTAATTCTATTTTCGCAGGAACTAATTTTAAATCGATTTGGACTGGATGTGTTGGTAAATGATTGGTTATCTTAGGAATGACAAAGAACACTAATGTAGTCGAAAAGTCAGTTATTCGAGAAGATATAAGCAGTGAAACTTTGGTTTTTATTTCTGTTTTTTTGCCACCGATACCTGAAATTATTTTATTAATTGGTTGCCTTTTCAACTTCAGTAACTTGACAATATTTTCCGTAACAAAGTTCAAATGAGAACCACTGTCCAACATTGCTCTGCATAGTAATTGCTTATAGTAGAAAACGATGAAACATTAACTAACGCTGTTCCAATCAAAACTTGAGTGACTCCAGTTGACCAAGATGATCTATGTAGTTTAGAGATAGTTGATTTACACGATGAAATACCACTTGTTGAAGAAATATTATTAAGTGTAACATCCTGGTTTGAATGTTCCGTTGCTGGTTGACATAAGTTAGTCGAAGCTTTGTTTGAACTTTGTCTTTTACTTTTAAAATAGGAAGATTGTCCAAAGTGAACAAGCGAATTATGTTTTTGCGAACAGATCTTACACGGTGACCTATCACAGCTACTAACAGTATGATTACCAATTAAACAGTTTGTACATAGTCTATGATTTCGAATGATTCTTTCATGTGGGCCCTTTAGATAAGCGTAGCATTATCGTAACGATCGCATAACGTTTTCCAGGCCACTTCATAGTTATCAGCCGTAACTGGAATGCTTTCAATCAAACTGTAATCGTTTCCGGAGCGAATTTGTGTCTTCAAGTATACAAATTTCACAGTATTGTCTATATTCGTTTTTTTGTGTATCAGATCAAGAAAAATATCTCGAAATGTTAACCATTTATTTATTTATGCTTATAATTTTGATTAAGAAGGAAAAGCGCATATGGAAGCAACTTATAAAAAATTATTATTTCCATTAAGCATAAAAACCTCTTAAATTTTTTACTGCAGAAAGTCAACACCATGCACGCACATCCCATTTTGAGTACAAGCTAATTTACAATGGGATGAGCAGAAGGGATCAGACAATATATAAAAAAAAATCTCAACAATTAACTTAAATTAATTATATTGTCATTCAGACACACCATTCAAGAAACCTCGAATTAAACGTATCGGCAAATCTCAAACTCCTAATACTGAATGGAACAGAATTCCATAGAGAAATACCTCTAACAAAAAAAAATGAATTTAAAGACCTAGAAGAATTTCCGCAGGCAGCAATCTAAGATTGGCGTAATGCGACCTGCTAAATAATAAAATTTTCTTTAAAGAAATAATTTGGTTCTTTAGCTTTTAGTAAAAAACTAGTTAAACTACAACCAAGAACAAGCCTAGTATAGAGTGAAATATGGTCAAATTTCCTAATTCCGAAAATAAAACGAGTGTAAGCATTAAAACACCTTTTTAGAATAGACATATTTTCCTGAAACATACCAAATAAGACAACATCACCATAAAGAAAATGCGGAAAGAGATAGGACATAAACATTCTCTTTTTAAACTGACTATCTGTAAACCCTACCACTTTAGGCAAACAACTAAGTAATCCAAATACCTTTCTACTAACTTTTATTAAATAATCACCCTATGTAAAAGTTTTGTTAAAAACTATCACCAAATTCCTAACAGTAGTTGAAAACGGAATGAGTGACTTATTAAGATTAATACAAGGAAACGAAAACGTATCTAATGATTTTTTGTAAATAACAAATAGATTGAGATTTACTGTAGCATTAACCATTGGACAAGTCCATTGGAAATAGACCAATTATATACTCTATCTAAATCCTCGTTAACCAGAGAAATATTACTAACAATAGAATGCTGATCTAACTTACTATTTCTATAAATTTGGAATCATCATCAGCAAAAATGTGAAACAAACAATCGTGAAACGAGGATTCTATGTCATTAATGTACATAAAAAATAATAAAGGACCAAGTACCGAACCTTGAGGAACACCTGAAGTAACTGGAAGAAAATTAGAATAACAACTACCAAAAAAAATCTGTCTGTGAACGGTCCGATAAATAATTTATAACTAATCTAGCAGCTGAAAGGGAAAATTTAAATTGTGCGATAAGCTTGTTATAGAGAATGTTGTGATTGAAGGAATCAAAGGCCTTTGAAAAATCTAAAAAATCGCTATATCATCGCTGATATTCAATAAAATTTCGATAAATTTCAATTAGGTTTCGCTTTCTATTCCGCTAAATGTGGGAAGCTTTAATTCTGGAAGCTTAATCGACATTGATAGTATGGCTTTTTCGATTTGTTTGCTGTTGGCTGCTGAATCAAACTCTACTTGCTCTTTTGGTAGATTTTCTTGGCGCTTTAATTTGTGAAGTTTATCTAACAATTCGCTTTCTACGTACTCGTAGTCCTCTTCAAAAGGTAATCGATCGGGCGAAGCTGTTTCATCTATTACTTCAAGCTTCAGTTGCACTTGGTGATATTTGTCATAGGCAATTTTTAATCGTCTAACATTTGATTCAATTAAATCAATAGTTTCAAAAAATGGCAATTTTTCCGAAATTGGGTTACTTGACCTTTGAAAGCACTCCGTTGTCTTTAAGCGCCTCTTCAGATTCTGTCATTTTGAATGGAAGTTAAACTCACGATTATCAACAAAGCAATCGATTGATCAAACTAATAAATCTACTACACTACACCAGATTAGATATGTTAACTGAATTTAATTACTAAAATTAAACACGACAAGTTTAAGTTGAACGATGAAATTGGTAAATTCAACGTGATGATGCGAGATTATTACAATGGTATGATAAAATATTGAATTTTTATAACAATAAAATAATAACTAAATGTAACCAAATCACTTACAAGATAATGTTGTATAGATGATGATTTCCGTTGTCATAGGCGATGATGATGATAAATGATGATTATGTTCAATAGATGACTATTTATATAAGAAGCTGATGATATTCAATACGCTACAATGGTAGTCGATGATTCACATTCAATTTAAAACGGTATTAATATTGTGGACTGTTATTTGACGTAGACACTGGATATGATGATTAATCCAAAAAAGATATTTGATTTACATTAACCGATATTTCTTATGCTATCGATTTGAAGTAGACACGATTCAATGGCGCTGTTTTAATTTTAATTAATTGCGGTTTCCCGAAACACGTGAAGTGACCTTCATCAGTGGTGACCTTACTAATTAATCTTGAATAATATAACTATACACGGACAACAAGAACGGGGTAGAACACATTAGTAGATATTGAAAATCTTCTGAATATAACTATAGACTTATAAATGACAACACTCTTAATAACGAAATAGAAATCAATGTGTCATTGGAAAATCATGATCCATCTGTTTCATAAAAACCAAAATTCTAGTATTCCGGAAGAGTCTTGTAACTGTTATCATTCCGATCTTAAATTTGCAAGATTTTCAGTATAAGATCGGAATGACAACAGTTTCAAGACTCAAAAATACAACCTTTTAAAGACAGGTTTTGTTTTGAATGTGAAGGTTGAAACCAGCTCACTGTAATCATTGTAAATAGAATTTACGAAATGGCAATAAAGAGGACAGGAAATGCTCTTCTTGGTATCAGAGAACTATAATAGACAAAACAGACGTTTTTATGTAAGACTGAAAACTAATGTCTTATCGCATTCAATTGGTGTAGGCAATGCAAACTCAATAAAATAACAGCATAATTCGATAACCCCCGCAAAGAGATGTTTACAACGATTTAGAGGGCATGATTGTTTTGGGTGTAATAGTAAAAAATTCGTTTTAGTTCGTGGAGTTCAACTGTCATAGTAGTAACGAAAGCAAATAGCAAAGTCCGTTTGTAGTAAAAAGCGAGGATGATAAATATTGTTACGGTTAAACCTGTTTATCCTTTACCCAACATCATCGTTGTACCATTCGGGCTTTCTTAATCAATCAAGTTATTCCAACTCATCGTCAAGTCTTTCTTATATTTATATTAGATCACTAAAGCTACTAATGAAATTTTGTAAGAACTCATCAAGCTCATAAGCAGCGGAGCAACTTTCAAAGATACATCTCACAGATAATATTGGAAAGGTAACTTTGTAATACGTGACATTAAATATATATAATCGAATATCAAGCACAAAAAGCTGCATGACGATTGCGAAGAATTTTAGGGATAATCGGTTAGTACAGTAGATTTATCCCAGGTTTACGTGAATATTTTATATTCACCACAAGACTTTAAAAACGGGAACTGGAGGAATATTTGTTCACAATACAGACATTAATTAAGAACACCCAATCGGTTATGTATCCGTCAAACTAAAATATACTCAACGAAACTATAATACTTTCGAGTTAGAGCGTTACTCATCCGTTGTCAGTATTAAGAAATTCAAGCACAAGCTCAAGAATTCGTTTTCTGAGCTCCATCTGTCATCCACGATCTCATTTTTGCTACTCCACACTTCTTATTCCAGCAACCTTACCACTCTTATGTGCCCAGTTATTACTTTGTTGAGTATATCAATCTGACATTTACGATTGATTTGTGTAATGCTTTGCATGTGCCGGTTTTGTACATGAACTCTTCTGTCTTGTATTAGGCGAGTTGGAAATTTTTATGTAATGTATTCAATTTAAATTTTTAATCTCTATTTCTTATAATTTACTGTGTAGCTGTATACTTGTGTCTATTTATGTTTGGCGGCAATCTGACTTTTGATAGCATTTTGTATGAAGCAACTTTAGTTTTAAAAAAAAAAATTGGAAAAAAGTGAATTTTTAGATTTAATAAAGCATTGAAGCATTAACAAAGCTTACTTTATAAGTAATCGCTAAAATTGAGGCCTATTTTGAAAAGATCGTACTAAAAAAGTGGTACCGAAAAGTTGGAAAATTGCTATACTCGTTGTATCGCCCTCGAAGGCAACTATGTTGAATAATAAAATCGGGTTTTGTCCAAATTTCGTTTTTTGCTTACTTATCCTACAAAAAAAAGACCTCTTATCTGTTTTGTGGCATGTATATAGCTTTCATACATATATACTCGAAATATCTTTGCTATCGATGTTTTGTGCTTGTGTGATGGAGTTTCGTTTGTATCCATGTACATAGTGAGATGTTTTATTTTACAAGTTAGCTTGATTATTAATCGTCAACTTACCAAAGCCACCACATTTGCTTTATTTCTATTACATGTTACGGTAGAATTTTTTTTTGAATGGGATTACCCTTAGAGTATATTATAAGTTATTTGCAACAAATAAATAAATCAGCCATCGGTTTTGAGGGAAATGTCCATTGCAAAGCCCCAAGTTTGAATAAAATGACGCTGAATTTTATAATGATACATAAGTTTAATAAAATACTTTAATTCACATTAATAAAATTATATAAATATAAAACTCACAATTTTCTATTAAAATATGTATAGTAAAAATTGATAAAATTAACATTGATTTGCCTTTAGAAATATTTTTTGGTATTTTGTAAAGTTTAACAAGAAACATTTTAGCAGAATGAAATACATATTTTCTTCAAAACAACAAAAATATTTGGAAATTTCAATAATAAAATGTCCGTTATAGTGATTGTTATATTTGGTTTGGTGTATAAAGTAATTATTTTTAGGAACTAATTAAATATTTTGCACATCAACATATCGATTTTAACCATAAAATGATATAATATTATATTTTAATGTATTTTATAAAACAAATATAAATTGAACTGTAGTCAAACAATTGAAAACAAGTTGTTTAATGTTTGGTAAATATTTATTGAACTATATAATATTAATTAAATGCCTGTTGCTCTTTAAGATATAAAAAAAAATTGAATCACATTAACATGCTGCTATAAGAATGTCTATCCGTGACAGTGGCAATATACAAGCAAAACATTTTAAATATGAATCAACGCAATTACAGTTTTGTAACTAAAATTATTTTTGATTTGGGACATTTGTTAAATATAATTTTAAAATTATCATTGTCTGATTACTGTCAATTTGATATTTGTTTTCGTTGAATCATTGATATGTATGTTAATTTGTATATGAATATTGAAAAAGTGCAGCCGACGGTGTCCTCATTGGTATTAAACGTGATTCACCATCATTTCCTTCAAACACGAAATAATCACGTCCGTTAATGGTTTTACGTCCTCCAGATGTAATCTTTTCATTTTGATCACGTGATTCAAAAGGATTTCTATTTCGCGTAAATAGTGACGTATAAGGTGGAGGTGGACTGATTGTAGGAACAAATGCTTGATTCTTTCTCATATTTTCAACAATACCTTTGGTTTTATTTGAGTTATGTTGATTTAAAAATCTGAAAAATAACTGTAAAAATAATTAAGTTAATATTAAGCAAATTAATACAGGATGTCCGTCGGGAAGATATGCTACTTTGTTTTGCCGCCATTTTGGTAAACGTTAGTCTTAACAGTTTATATTTGGCAGTCGTGAAGTAGACACGTGGAAAATTTATTATGGAAAAATATTTGATAAACCAACGTGTTTTAATCGTTAAAACATTTGATCAAAATCATTCATCGATTACTGTGACGATGAGACAGTTATGTGAAATTTTTGGGAGAAACCACGAGAACCAACAAAACGCACTATCTATCGTGTAGTGAATGATTTCGAAGAAAGAGAATCTGTAGGTGAAAGGCCCAAACATGGGCCACAACGGCTGAAAATATTACTGCTGCTCAAGAAAGTGTTCAAAACCATCCATCAACCTCAATTCGACGCCGTGCTCAGGAGCTTGGTCTTCAAAGAACAAGTTTGGCCACAATTTTGCACAAGGATTTGCATTTATTTGTTTCTATTTAAGATTCAGTTGACGCACAAGAGCTTCTTCCACAAGACCGTTTACGCCGCCGTACATATGCCAATAGGATGTTACAGCTCGCTCACGACAGCCCCGATTTTCTAGAAAAAATCATAATGAGTGAGGAGACACATTTTAATTTGAATGGAAACCCTCAAATTATTCATCAGTCACCTTTACATCCATTAAAAGTGACAGTCTGGTGTGCAATTTGGTCAGGAGAAATCATTGAAGCTTACTTCTTTGAAAATGAAAACGGCGTAACGGTAATTGTGAATGGGAAGCGATATCGTGATATGATTGAAAACTTTTAACGCCACAATTGCATGCTTTGGGTTTGATTGACATGTGGTATCAATAAGACAGTGCCACATCGCATACAGCCAGGATTACAATGGACTTACTGCGAGACCTCTTTCTACACCACAAGTTATTTCAAAAAATTGTAATGTTGATTGGCCTCCACGGTCGCCTGATTTAACTGTTCCGGACTTCTTTTTGTGGGGATATCTGAAAAGCGAGGCTTATACAAACAAACCAGAAACGCTTGAGCAACTCAAACAAAATATTCGTGATGAAATTAATGAAATACCGTGTGAAATATGTGAAAATGTAATGAAAAATGTGCTCAAAAGAGCTCGCATTTGTGAGGCTAACAGAGGCTGATATTTATCTGATATTGTATTCCATACATAATTGCCGACATTATATAAAAAATTTATCAATATAAGATCCATTCTCTTTCATTTAATCAAAAATTATAAACAAACAAAGTAGTATACCTTCCCGGCGGACATCCTGTCCAATGTACAATGAGAAATGTACAGGTGGCCTAAAAATATTATTATGTATCGATATGGAGTTTTTAAAGCTACCTCTTAAAAATTGTTGAATGATACTGTTGGATATAAAATTGTACGATTTATAACAGTTAGAGCGGGAGGTACCGGATTACAATCCCGATAGGGGCAGGATGCAAAAAGAATTTTTTAACCTGCTGATTACGATCAGTGGTGTGAATGAACACATCTATCACCACCTTCTGGAGTGCAGAATTCATGCACCAACCCATCTTCCATGTCAGTACTGTAGGCTGGCCTGGAACTATGCAATGTACAGATGGTTCTACGTAAATCGGATCTATAGCCGAACCTTTTCGATTTGAGTAGTTGGGACAAGTAAGTGATTTGGAGAATCAAAACTGTGTGTTTATTGGTTATTGTTTATTGTTTTTGACAACTGAGAATATTGCTGCTGTGTGTTAAAGTAGTGTTGAAAACCCAGGTTTGTCAATTACTCGTTGATCTTTGGAATAAGACGTTCCATAAAAGACATTACACCATATTTCGCATAAAGATTTAGGTTTTAACGTCGATCACCATAAACGTTGTATAATGCACCATAATAATCCAGATTTTCATCGAAAAATCATCTTCAGGGACGAGGCCACCTCAGAGGTTACGTTTATAAGCAGAATTGTCGCATTCGAGAGTTAGAAAATCCAAAAATGTTTATTGTAAAGCCGCTCCATCCTCAACGTTGCACTGTTTGGTGCGATTTTTGGGCTGGAGGTATGATTGGATCTTTATTTTTCGCAAATGAAGCCGGTATATGCAACTGTTACGATAAATGGATTACCCTAACGAGCTATGGTTAATGATTTTTTATGGCCAAAATTGGAAGATATTGATGTGGGCGACGTTTATTTTCAACAGAACGGATGGATTAGGGAATATGACACATCTTTAAATATAGCATAAGATGAGATGACTCATAGATGAACACAAATAAAGTACTTCAGTTTATTTGCGGTTGAGGTATACCAAAGATATAATCATGCACATAAAACTACCATTACTTAATCGCAAATAACGTTTACTAATAATTTTAATAAATAACCAACTCAATTTTCTAAGATAAGCAAGCCTTCTTACTAACCTTAATAATAAAAATAAATAGTTAGATGACTTTCAAGTGGTTATCGCAGTTAGTTAGCTGAGTGACTAATATCCGTAAATCGTATGTACCTCTTTTGTTTAGACACAGTCAGGGCCTGGGTCAGCATAATTGAGAAATCTACTAAGCTTCTTATTTCGTTTGATATTTTATTACACTTCCAGGAATGTGCTATTATATACCTATATGGATTGCCGAAATGCTTGTTAGAAATACAGCATGAGGTGAAATGACTCGTAGAAGAAACATAATTAAAGTACATTAGTTCAATTTCTGTTGAGGAATAACAAAGATACATATAATAGTAACATAGCATTAATACATCAACTATTAGAACCTCAAAGATTGAATCCTTACTTAATTAACAAAAAAAAAAAAGAAAACTTAACGGAGAAAAAATCTTAGAAGTTTAAGATGCAGGACAAAATTCTAGACCGGCAGTCTTTTTATAATTTAAAATATTTTACAAATACAGAAATAAAGACGCCCACAGTTTCAGGATGCCTATAGGCTTTGATCCTGAATCATATCCTGAAGTTATGACTTCCGTTTTCAAATAATCAGATGATAATCAAATGCAGTAGTAGTAGAATGCATGCATGCTCAAGTCTTCCAGTTGCATTATTTGGGAGTGCAAGTGAGCAATAAGTAGTGTGCTATATGAAACTATGTAGCTTGATATGTATATGTTACGGTTAAACTCTGAGATCGGCGAATGTCGACATTTACCGGTAAATATGTAAATTTACCAAAACGTGAACCGAAATCCATTAATAGATCCTATAAAATCCGTTCCTACATGCGGAGTTACCGAAGCCGTTAGCCTTTACAATTCTAGGAAATCATTCTAGTGTCTACTACGAAATCATTCTAGGGTCTGCTACGAAATCATTTTTTAATCAAAAAAATTAAAGAGTAAATGTGAATATAGTCTAAATTTGCAGGTAAAAGTAGATTGAACATACATTTACCAAAGAGGTAGGTAAATGTCGACATTTACCGGTAAATGTCGACATTAGCCGCATTTCCGATTTTAACCGTAACATATATATATATATATATATATATATATATATATATATATATATATATATATATATATATATATATATATATATATATATATATATATATATCGTTATATATTTCGTGTATGATTGGAACTTACCTCACTAACAAATACTACAAGTCCAGTACAAAATCCAGTTAACATTACCATATAAGTCATCATTAGGTCACTGTTACGTAGTTGGCGTTCAGTTCCACCGAGATTTTGAGGACAAATTTCGGCTTTCGATAACCGTTGCAATAACATATATTTAATAATACCCGATTCGACCAAATGTAACAATTCCGGATCGAAAAGTATACTCCATTTGCTATTTTTCGGATACGCAAACGCTCGTTTCCGTTTCAAAAATGGTGTTTTAGAAACTGCAAACGGGCATTGAGCTCTCTCGTTTTCGTAGTTTATAGTTTTGCGAAAACGATAATCATTCAAAACAAGATGATCGATAGCTGGCCGATCGCGAATGTATACATAGTTTCTTTTCTCTACATATGAAAGTAAAATGTCTGTATCATTTAATGAATCCGAAAATACAACAAGTTTCTTATCCACCAATTTGGTCAGCATAGTTAATGATTCGTCAGCCTGAAAGTAAATAAATTATATCAATACTTGTAGATTGCATGAATGTTAGAACAAATCTACACAAAAAACATTATTAAATAAAAATATCACGACAAAATATATATATATATATATATATATATATATATATATATATATATATATATATATATATATATATGTATATATATATATATATATATATATATAATATATATATATATATATATATATATATATATATATATATATATATATATATAAATATATATATATATATATATATATATATATATATATATATATATATATATATATATATATATACATAAACATATATATACATTTATATATATATAAATATATATATATATATATATATATATATATATATATAATATATATATATATATATATATATATATATATATATATATATATATATATATATATATATATATATATATATATATATTTATATATAGGTTTATGGATATGTGTGTGTCTCAATCCAGTCAAATCAAAATACTAATATTAATGTATGTTGTAATTATTTACTGTGATTTATCAATATTTTGTCACCTAGAAAACAAAAACCAATAATAAATAATTTTAATGTTGTAAGTAACTTACATATAGTTATTAGTTAGGTTTGCCACCTAAAAATAATAAAAGATACTCCTAACCAATTTATTAAAAACATATCAGTAGGTAAACCTATTTTGTGCTATGTAAGTTATTTAATGTAAAGATAGGAAGTAATCTTTTATTATTACTTCCAACCCCACCTTATAGCTTTGCCATAGTGTGAGCTACATAGTGTGAGCAATAATAACCAAATAATAAACATGACAGACAGTTCTAATGAATAATAAATTGTATGTTGAAAATTGAAATATGTACAAACATAAATTATTTTGTTTAGAAGACTATATACAATATAATTATGTCTAAAACATTTTTGTTCACTAAATATATGTATATAACATACAGAAATAAGTCATTGTGTGCGTACTTACATTTTTAATAGCATATTCGATGCCACCTCCACGATTCGTTACAAATGGCTTCTCTTTTTTCAATATATCTTGTGCACTATTGATAGGCAATGTAAATTTTGATAATGTCAAAAAGGCTGTCAAATTAGCTGTATAAAACGATGTCAATATTGTTATAAAAATCCACCAAGTTGCAAATAATAGTCTAGTAGAATCTGCAAAGTAATCAAAATAGATCTTGCGACATGTTTTTCTTGTCAATTGAAATTATGGTATTAAATACATTTTTATATGTAAATTAGGATAGAGAAACGAATAAATTGACCGACATGAATAAGAAGATTTATCTCAGGGATTAGGTCAGTAATTATCATTTTTTACGTATTGGAAGTTAGTCCTTACTTTCCTAACCCAAGAACAAAATAATTTATATTGAGAATGTAGTAGTTATAATGAAAAACATGAAAAAATCTTCATTTAGGCCAAATATAATTTTGATTACGTCATAGTTGAAGGTATATGAATTTAAAAATGAATGTTCGAATATAATAAATATTTATAAGATGCGCGTTATGGTACATTTTACATCGTAAATATACACTATATCCATGTAACATGTAACTAATAACAGTATGTGTATCCATTCGTGTAGGACAACAAAATAACAAGATTTTTATGAATTTTCTTTGAATAAATAAAAAAGCTACCACACCTGGAATGGTCATTTTCTAATCAGGTCTAGCCGCAACTTTTCAAAACAAACTGGTACTTTGAAAAATTTAGGAGAGAAGGTGGTTAGTATTGAATGTTATTAGGTAACAATTTACTTAGAAATCAAAGATTTTCATGAGTTTTATTTGAGTAAAAGAAAAAGGTTACCACACCTGGGATGGTAATATTCTAATCAGGTTTGGCCTCAACCACTCAAAACATAACGGTTCTATAAAAAGCTGGAGGGTATGAAGGGAAATGTAGACCATATATTAATTTGTAAGACATTCAGAGTTTGCAAAGGCTCTTCAGTGCTGTATGCTAAAAAGATTTTGTGTCTGAGGTTGCATATAATGGAATGGCATGTATACTTGGTATTTTTTTTACGGCTTTTACAGGCCATTATTGGCGCGTAAAAAGTCAACAATCTGACTCCAACGGTATCGATCACGAGCCAGTTCTTCATACTGTTGCAAGCAACCAGAAGATGTCAGATCGCTCTCTACGCCGTGGAGCCACCGTCGCCGACAGCGACTTCTTCGCCTACCGATAGGCAGCTCTCTCTTCAGAAATCACTGTATCATTCGGATCAGCACGCAGATGCATGTACAATATCAGGAATTTGCATTAGAATCCTGTTCGCATGGTTGAAACGAACTCGACATATTGTGTCATCAACGTCGCGTTTTGAGCCATATATCACTTGCATGATTCTTCTCTTGAATGTTAGAAGCCATCTTTCGTACTCATCCGTCAAGGTCCAACTCTCACATCCATACATGACAACGGATCTTGTCAACACTCTATATAGTTTTAGCTTATCCGCATTTGCAAGATATTTTGATTTCAGAAGTGAACGCAGAGGATATAAGGCGCGATTGCCAGTGGCAAGGCGAACCTTGATATCCTTTCCCATACTTTTATCGTGAGTAACGCGACATCCAAGATATTTGAATCTCATTACTCCTTCAAACGTGTGGTTACCACTACTGAAATCATTTGCGTCTTGGTCTCGAAAACCAGAGATCAGATATTTGGTTTTGGACTCATTGATTTTGAGATCAACGGAAGCTGAAAACTGTTCCAGTGGATCAAGTATCTCTTTCACTCCGTTGTCATTTGTCCAATCACACAGATATCATCTACATATGCTAATAGTTGATTGGATTGTTGGAATAAGATATATTCCAGAGGTGTTGCACTTTTACGAAGGATGTATTACAACATGAGATAAAAATGTATCGGGAACAGCGCATCTTCTTGTCGAAGACCACAAGTATGTCATTGCAAAAGTTTTCGATAGCCTGTTCTCAACTTTAACACAGTATTGTGATTGCGTTACTGTCATTTTACACAGATGTACATATTTTTTTAGCATTCCTAAATAATCAAGCGCATACCATGGCCTCTCTCGGTTGATCGAGTCATAGTTTTGCTTGAAATCTGAATACCTAAGAAACTTGATCAGTGACTGACCGATTTAGACGGAATCCTTCTTGGTAGTCACCGACAATTTCCTCCGCCAGTAATGCTGTGCAAAGAAGAGCTCTACCGCGATACTTCTCGCATTACAAGCTATAATACTTTTTGAATATTGGGCATAACGCGGCCACTTTCGGTTCTTCCGGAATAACTTCATTCTCTGAAGAGCTCTGAATTAATTCATTCAACTCTTGGTGAACGATTTTTCTTTAGTCTCTGCATGGCCATGGTGAATTCCTCATAGGATGGATGCTCAATGAACATCTCTGCGGTCTGTATTTAGGGCTATTCAAATATAACTTGTGATACATGTGGAACATTAGGTAGATCAGAAAAGTGTTCACGCCATCTATCGAGTACCGCATCGACGTTAACACAGAAGTTTCCATCCTGGTCCCGAATGGCAGTTTACCCAAATCTTAAGGTATGGTGCAATTCTGTGATTCATTTAAAGAAACCACGCGAATTGTGCTCATTGCTGAGTTGTTGTACTCTTAAGATCTTGGCCTTCCACCATTCGCGCTGCTTCTGTCTACAAATGTGGTAAGCTGTCCTCCTAGCAAGAACTGCTTTGTTTCTTCCTGCAATTGTAACCCGAGTCTGCACTTCATTGTGGGCTATATTTCGTTGCTCAGTAGCAAGACGACACTCCTCATCAAACCAATTAATTTTGTGCTTAGTTTTCACTATACCGAGAATATGCTGGGCAGCATCGACAACCGAGGTTTTCAATACATACTTCCCAGACACTGTTCACTTCATCAGATTGTTAATTGGATCGCAAAATGCTATTGCTGACAAAATCTTGATATTTTCTTTGAGTTTCTCCATTGATCAAATCTTCACAGAAGAATCACGTTTTATATTTTCCTGTCCTCTCTGACTTGTACGAAAATTTTCATCGTAGCTTTGTAGTGACCAGATAATGGTCGCTACATATACGAATTTTGTTGACGATCGATAAGATCTCACGTCTTGAACAACTCAAACACGCCATTTAGAAATCAAGACATGATCAATACATTATCAATCAAAGTACATCATTCTTTCTCCATTTTCGGTCGCAGTTTCGTGTCGGAAGTACGCACTCATATTATTACATAAGACGGTCTGATTTCTGCCAGCTGTATCATTAAAGTCAGCAATCTGACATCGTGCTCAGGTATAGAGCCCATCATATTATTCAAATTATTGTAAAATGAGTTTTTATTTTGGGGTTGGTTTACATCAGTGAACGCATGTACATGTGGTATAATAATTTATATATCTGAAGAAGTTGATGGGATCTAATTAAACTTTAATCTACCCAATGCATTATTGATGAACTTTCATATTCATTTAAATTGCTGCTAATGTGATAACTGAGCTACAATGTACTTTATGTTTTGAAAAGTTGAGGGCAGACCTGATTAGAAAATTACCATTCCAGGTGTGGTAACCTTTTTCTTTTGTTCAAAGAAAATTTATGAAAACCTTTGATTACTAAGTAGATTATCACCCTAATAACATTTAATAGTAACCACCTTCCCAAATATCGAAGATTTTTCAAAGAACCTTTATATATTGAATAATAAAGGTTGCTTACGGTTAGTTAGTTTTTGATTCCAGGTGTAATGCCGTTTTCGTATAAGTTAAAGAAGATTTTTGAAAATTTCCGATTTTTAAAAATTTCCGATTTCTTATAATAATCTATTTGTCACTTAAAATCGTTGAATACTAACCCAAAGGGGGAAATCAAAGAATCGTTAGGTTTTGATTAGTTTAATCCCTGAACTGCAGATGTTGTAGGCGTCTGTTTATATTTAAAAATAACTTATTAAAATTTTGAATTTCAGTGTGATTTTTCATCCATCTCTGTTTTTCAATTATTTTTATGATAGTTTAAATTTCAAATTATTCATTTTTAATTATCTGAAAATTGCCAACGTTTCGGAAAAATGAATTAAAAGTTATACTCATATTTCATCGTCACTAACCCATTAAGTATTAAGTATTTAGGAAGAATTAAATTTTGCTATTTTGAAATATGAAGTTTTTCCTAAAACTGTCCTAAATATTTTTTATTGGACTTTAGGACGGGTTAGGACAAACTTCTCGCGAATTAATTTTTTTTAATATTTTAAATTTTTCCATCTATTCCATTCCAAAGCTTGGCTTTTGTTTTACATGAAATATTGTTTTTTTTTTAATTCTATTAACTCAAATATAATAAGAACCAAACAAATAATTATCAGAAAAACACTTAAAAATAGAAAATTTACGGCAAAATTAATTAAGTTATTTCTCGATTCGTATGCAGAATAAGTACACAAGAACTGATTAAAAATATGATTAAAATCTATAAAATATTTTTATTACATAATGAAAAGTATTAAAGTAGGAATTTCCTAAATGGTCCTATGCACAAAATAATTTAGTTAGATTTACCAATTGTCAACCAAATGGATGGAAATACCTTAATAGATAAAATCTTCAAGTTATGAATTGTTAAACCGAATGTGCATACTAAAAGAAAAATGTGTCAATTTGGCAAATATGCTTGACAAATAATTCTTAATATGGCATATTTTTTCGAATATGGAATACATATTTATCTACTATCAAATTAAATTCTGATATTTTCATTTTCAATGCAAAAAATGCTACTGGGGTTTTGAATCTATCTATGTCTCAATATGCTTGAAAATTTGTATGCAGATCTAATTGAACACATTATTTGAATTATTTATTAATCTACAGCTGAGCCAAGACTATAATTATTCGGATTATAAACAACTTTTATGAAAAGAAATAATAATGATGTTTTTACTTATAGATAATATGAATTTTTTCAAACAGGTGATCTAGAATATCTAATAGATTTGTTTAATCCATGGTGGAGTAAAAAAAGCATCTGTGTATCAGAATTCCTCCAGAGAAACTCGGTTTCAGGCTTAAAAGAAAATGTTATTGGCTATATAAGTGGCTATGAAGTAAGGATGGCTAGAAAAATAGTTAAATGCACTGAATACGAAAATGCATTGTACTCTGAATATGGTGGAGCCCACGCAACGGAACTAATTTTATTTTTTTAAGGGAAAATAAGATTTATAATTCCGGCTAAAGATGGCATTGAACTGTTTTTCATTATAATTTTACACTTAAAAAAAACACGGCTGGCGTTTTCAAATATTATTATTATTTTTGAAAATCGTTTTTTTCTGCATTTTTAATTTTAAGGTCAAGCATAATGTAAATACTTTATGAAAAATGTTATTAATGGGATATAAATTAAAGTGAAATAAATTGTTTTAATTATTTTTAATAAATTTCTAACATTTTATTAAATTTAATGTAAAAAATTAATAATTACGAATATTAATTATTTGCGATCCTATAAGACTTGTGTCGTATTTAGTAACAACAAATATAATATATAAAGGTCATAGTTTTATTAAAAAGTTCTGCCATTAAATTGTTGTTATTTACGTAGAAATTTTGAACATATTCTATCCATGTACTAGACATAAACTAGACATAATTTTTAAGCAAAAACTAACCTCGGCTAACATCATATCACATCGGAAAACATTAACATTTCTTCGTCTCGAGTATGGAAAAATATCAGAAGTCTTTGAGGAGAGGAAATATGAAGAGATCGGAAAACAATATAACAGTAATAGTTATCGATGCATGAACACTATACATATGTTGCAATTTCTTGCTTTCTATAACTATTTACACACACGCAAATTCCCGAATATTTATATTCGGCCTGAACTGAAATAGTAGTAGCACTAAGTTATATTTGTGTATGGGAACGATCTTACAATCTGGAAACAACATTACACACAACATCGACGACAATTCCACTGTAATGTGAATAAAAACTAAAAGCAAAATTTTTAGTATCAAATTTAATCTACCAACTTATTTTTTAATATTTTTTAGTTAAGAATCAATTTCCACACTAAATAAAAAATACGTTTCATTTAATTTCGTTATTCCCAAGAGTATTGTCGAACACATATCATACATATATTAAAATTAATTATATATATATATATATATATATATATATATATATATATATATATATATATATATATATATATATATTTATATATATATACATATATATATATATATATATCTATATATATATATATATATATATATATATATATATATATATATATATAAACATATATATATATATATATATATAAACGTATATATATATATATATATATATATATATATACATATATATATACATATTTGTAGCTTTATATCTATTTTAATTTTATGGTGTTACTTTATGTTACTTTTCATATAATAATTACTGAACATTTAATTTAAGTAATTAAATATACTATTTTCCACCTTGTATGCGACTATTTCTTTAATTATAAATTATTGTGTTCCATTAACATAGGCAAATTTAATACTGTATATTCATTCAATACCTATTCATTCAATTCAATTACCTGCTACTGGTGATAGTGTACTTCCCTGTTTCATGAGTGCTCCATACACAAACCAAATGCAGTGTGGCAATGGATAATTCTTTTGGTCAATATCTTTAGTTAATTTATTTCGAATAATAATGAGCAGATAAATAATTGGTCCAACCGCAAGTAATGAAACCAATATTAATATCCACACATCACGGTCGAAGGGTGCCAATAAACCTGAACCACTGGCTGATTCAGCTGGTCGTAACATAATCATAATCCATTCACCTTCATCGAGACTTGATGTCGAATAGTATATATGTTGACGTGCATCACTTAAAATCGGTAAAAATGCGGCTGCTATGTCAGCTTGGTCATTCTTTAAAATTTCTAGCAAACTGCCTTCCATATCGTTCGTTGAGCCGAATATGTTTTTCTTGGGTACAATTAGTTCGTATGTAAAATTGAATTTTTCTGTTAAAAACTCTAGGATTTGAAAGGATACTCCTAAACCAACTCGAGTGCCATTTATATCTTCAATATAGCTTAACGGTGGATCCTGCAATATAATAATATGGTTGTAATATAAAGTATGTTAGTAACAAGTCGAATAATTAAAAAACATTAGGAAATTCAAAATATGTTTTAATATGCAAATTCAAAACACCTCAGAAATCTGGGAATCAAGTAGTGGCCAACGATAAACAATACTTTGAATGATAAATGTATAACGAGTCTTGTAAAGCCTTGAATTTTAAAAACAGCAGTTTTATATACACAGAAATAAAATCTTATTATATTAACTATACCACTTTAGTTACATTATTGTAGTAATATTGTAACTATAAAAATTTTGTTATTAACAACTAAATTTATTTAGTTAAAAAATAATCGGGTTATTATTACAAGATCTATTTATTTAAATGGTTGAATAAAATATTATTCAAAATTTAGTGATAAAAAATAATCTATGGCTTAGAGGCCGTTAACGGCCCTTACCGCGTCTCAACAGAGACCTTACCAACCATTTTAACGATTGGTGCACATTGTAGGTGGTCAGCCCAACGAATGTTTTTACACACAATCGCGTTTTTATGTCATCCGGTTGCATGTTGATTTTTGGTCAACGGCGAGAATCGAACTTGATACCGCGGTGTGATGAGAAACTCTCTTAACCATTAAGCTACATCCGGCGACAAAATTTAGTACTATTCACAAAAAAATAACCCATTTTACAAACAATATTCATTGAAATTCGGTTTAGTAACAATTAGTCAACTAAACTTGAAAAGCGATACAAGTTAGTTTTTCGAAAAAAGAAGTATTTCGGTAAAGTGTTGAAGTTGTGGCGAGTCCCTTCAACGGTCGTGAAGTTAAATGGATACTATAATTTTGGCAACAAGTTAGCATTTTTATGGTACATAATTTTTAAATTTAGTTGGCTACTTAAAACAATTTTTATGATATATAAAGAAGAAAAAATTGTTTTTGCCAGCAGTAGTAGAGAAAGAAAATTGTATTATAAAAGCAAAAAAGTAATCTCGTTTTTTTTATAATTTTAAATAATATTATATTACATTATAAAAGTAAATGGATCAATAAATAAAATATACAAATGAAATTAATTCTTTGTTTTATCAAAAGAATAATATTAAACTTTAGTGTGTGTGAATTTACAAAATAAATCGACGTGGGTTTCAAGTTTTGTTTGTCGAGATTCTTCTTTCGAATTGATATTATTAATGACAAAAAGAAGTTGTTCGAAAAAGGATCAAAAATCATTAATTAATTTTAATTATTTGGACCTTGAGAATATATACTATTACCCATAATTGGTGACCCCGAAAGAACACAGTTCTTCCAGTTTATAATATTTATTCTACAAATTTGGAGTAATTGAAGTGGTTTTACTCCAACGGAACACACTAAACAAATACGGACCGGAAATAATTACTACAATCATATATTCATTTTACAATTATACTTGAAGTGGTAGTATAATTGTATCTAAAGAAAAAAGAAAAAAGAAAACTTCAATCAACGTTTATTTTTATTTAAAATATTTTAAAAAACTAACTGTAAGTATCGTAGAACTGTTGATTTGTTGTTTGCTTAATACAATCCATTTGGTCGTTACGATGAGTTCTGATAACGAGGATGCTCCCAGTAGTTCTTCTCCAGTAGATAACCCCTCTGAGTCTAACCAAATTGTTCTCACATCAGCTCAATTAAGAGACATTATTGGAGAAAGTGTTGCGGCGGCTCTTAAATCCACAGCAAATTCTAATGTTAGTTCGAACACTAATTCTGTGGAAAAAACAGAGAATAATTTTGCAACCTCATCATCTAATTTATCTAGAACTTTCGCTCAAATTCCATTCAAACCTCCTCAATCACTTTATAATCAGGATCCAACAATCTGGTTCGAAATTTTGGAACAACAGTTTATTGCAACAAATACGATTTCAGAAAGAACGCGTTATTCTATTGCACTCGGTGCTCTAGACTATCGTCATCATAACACATTCGGAGAATTGATTACTCGCGATAAGGGTGCCACTCCATATTCAACTTTTAAAAATGAAGTAATTAAAGTTCTTGGCGAATCAGCTAAAACTAAACTAAATAATTTATTGCACGGTCTAACATTAGGAGATGATAAACCATCTCAACTGCTAACAAAATTCCGATATAATGCCGGTAAAAATTTTAACGAAGATTCGATTAAGCAGCTTTGGCTTAAACGTTTGCCTCCTCAAGTGCAGACTGTTATAACTGCTTTTGAGAACGATTTTCCTTTGACCACTCTAGCGGAACGAGCTGATAATGTTATGGAGACATTATCTAATCTCCAAGTCAATTCGATGGAACAAGTACATCCGTCAGCTCCTTCCAATAATAGTTTAAAAGAACACCTACAAAATTTCAAAAAAGATCTGATGCTAGAGATTTCTTCTATGATCGATAAAAATAGTCGCTCGAGATCTTCTTATCGCTCGCTTAGTAGTAATGGAAGATCTCGATCTAAATCAAATTCGAGTAATAAAAATTTATGTTACTATCATTCCAGATTTCGTAACAAAGCTCGTAAATGTTTGCCTTTTTGCGAACATTATTCCGATTTTACCAAATCTATTGAGCCCCTGAATTCAAAAAACGATTAAATCATCAACACATGACAACTTCATGTGTTGATGATCAAAATTCCTGTCGACTTCTCATAAGAGAAAAAATATCTAACTTACTTTTCTTAATAGATACTGGTGCGGATATTTCCGTCATTCCGCCCAATTTATGTAAAATATCATCTACTTACAGGGATTTTAATCTTTTCGCGGCTAATGGTACCAAGGTTAAAGCCTTTGGAACCAGTTTTCTTAATTTGGATTTGGGACTGCGTAGGATCTTCCAATGGACTTTCGTCATCGCTGACGTTTCTTCGCCAATAATAGGAGCTGATTTTCTCAAAAACACAGGACTCTTGGTCGATATCCAAAAGAAACGGATCATAGATCCACTATCTTCAATTTACACCATTGGTAAAATTACTAATTCGTCCCATAGCTCCTTGACCAAGATAGACCAGTCACAATTACTGCCAGAAATTTCACATCTTCTTTCTCAATTCTCTGAACTAACTAGAGACAATTTAAAAGTACAGGCAGTAAAACATAACGTGACACATCATTTGGACACTAATGGTCCACCTTTTTCATTCAAAGCCCGTCGTTTACCAGCGGATAAACTTAAAATCGCTAAGGATGAGTTCCAATCCATGATGGAACAAGGCATTTGCAGACCTAGCAATTCCACTTGGGCAAGCCCTCTCCATATGGTTAAAAAAAAAAATGGCACTTGGAGACCATGTGGTGACTATCGTGCGCTAAATAATGTAACCATTCCCGATAGATACCCGATACCTTATCTCCAAGATTTCACCCATCAACTAGCCGGTTGCAATGTGTTCTCCACACTTGATTTGGTACGAGCTTACCACCAAATTCCAGTCGAACCAACCGACATACCTAAAACAGCCATTATCACTCCTTTCGGTCTCTTTGAGTTCACCAGGATGCCTTTTGGCCTGCGTAACGCGGCTCAATCTTTTCAAAGGCTGATGCACAGAGTTTTATTCGGACTCTCATTCTGTTTCTGCTATTTGGACGACATTCTAATAGCATCCAAAAACCTAGAAGAACACATTAATCATCTCAGAATCATTTTTACCAAACTTACCGAATATGGACTAATTATCAACCCTGAGAAGTGCGTTTTTGCTCAATCTCAAGTTGATTTTCTCGGTCACTCCGTTAATGCTGACGGTATACTTCCATTAAAGGAACGCGTTGAGGCTATCGTCAAATTCGAACGACCTAAATTAGTCTGTCAACTCAAACGTTTCTTGGGAATGATTAACTTTTACCGTCGTTTCATTCCTGGTGCAGCCAAAGATCAAATTCTTCTTAATAACTTTCTTAAAAATTACAAAAAAAATTCAAAAGTTCCTATTATTTGGTCCGAAGAAGCCATTGGGGCCTTCGAAAGTTGCAAATCCAAATTAACCAATGCTTCTCTACTTGTCCATCCTTCTACTACTGCTAAATTAGCAATTATGGTAGATGCATCCGATACTGCAATCGGGGCTGTCGTTCAACAGTTAGTGTCTGGTTCGTGGCAACCATTGAGTTTCTTTTCAGTTAGATTAAATGAAACCCAAATGCGTTACAGTGCATATGACAGGGAGTTGTTGGCCGCATATTCCGGCATCAAACACTTCCGCTATTTGCTCGAAGGAAGAAACTTTACCCTGTACACTGACCACAAACCTCTTATTTATGCTTTTAACCAAAAACTAGACAAAGCATCTCCTAGACAATTCCGACACCTTGATTTTATCGGACAATTTACAACGGACATTCAACATATATCAGGAATCGACAATGTTGTTGCAGACACTCTATCTCGAATTAATCAGATTTCACTACCTGAAAGTATTGATTACGAGTTAATAGCCGATGCACAATCTACGGACGACGAACTTAAAGATTTATTAATTAACAACGATACTCTTAAATTTATTCAAATTCCAATTACTTTCAACTCGAATAAATCAATTTATTGCGAAGTATCATCTAAAAGTCCGAGACCATTTATTCCTAAAAAATTCAGACAGTCAGTGTTCGACTCCTTTCATAATTTGTCACACCCTGGCATTAAATCATCAGTAAAGATTCTTTCTGAAAAAGTGATCTGGCCTGGTATCAAAAAAGATGCCAGAATAATGGCACGTAATTGTTTATCTTGCCAAAAAGCCAAAGTCACTAAACATATCAAATCTCCCCTTGACACTTTTAAATTACCTACTCAAAGATTTGATAACGTACATTTAGATATTATTGGTCCACTTCCTATTTCCGAAGGTCAGAGCTATTGTGTCACTCTGATTGATCGTTTTACTCGATGGGCCGAGGCCATTCCGATTCCAGACATGACTGCACCGACAGTCGCTTTTGCAGTGTATTCAGGTTGGATTGCACGGTTTGGAGTTCCATCTTTTATCCTCACTGATCAAGGTTCGCAATTCGAATCCCATCTTTTCGCCGAACTATCTAAACTATTGGGTTTCGAACATCGTAGGACCACCAGCTATAACCCAAAGTGTAATGGAATTATCGAACGTTGGCATAGAACACTTAAAGCTTCGTTAATGTGTTACAATCGTCCGGATTGGACACAATTCTTGCCTTCGGTTCTGCTTGGGTTACGTTCTACGTTTAAGGAGGATCTTCAAACCACCCCTGCCGAGTTAGTTTACGGTAGTACACTTCGTCTTCCGGGTCAATTTTTGACGAGTCAAAGGGATTTTAGTTCTCATTCTGATTTCGTCAAAGCCCTTAAAACTCACTTTGACGAAATTCGTCCTACACCGGCATCGAAACATTGTACCAATAAAATATTTGTACATAAAGATTTATTTTCTTGTTCGCATGTTTTTTTGCGTACCGATGCAGTTAAAAAATCGTTACAAACTCCGTATACAGGTCCTTATCCGGTAATCAAACGATTTGATAAATTCTTTGATATTAATATTAATGGTAAAACTTCCAAAATTTCGATAGATCGTCTCAAACCGTGTTACTCCGATTTCGAAAATATTCAATCATCAAATTTACCTATTTCCGGAGAAACTCCTTTACCAGATAAATCCAAAAAGAAAGTAACTTTTAATTTAGTTCCTGATTTTGATACTAATCAAAATCAAACTACCACTCGTTCTGGACGAACTACTCAAATTCCATTACGTTTTCGTTAATATTTACTTCTTTTTATTCTGTTTATTAAGATTCATTTACACAACTTCGTCTGAGAATGATTTATACTCAAATTAATTTATCTTAATTTTCACTTCGTTGTCACTGGAGGGGGAGTACTGTGGCGAGTCCCTTCAACGGTCGTGAAGTTAAATGGATACTATAATTTTGGCAACAAGTTAGCATTTTTATGGTACATAATTTTTAAATTTAGTTGGCTACTTAAAACAATTTTTATGATATATAAAGAAGAAAAAATTGTTTTTGCCAGCAGTAGTAGAGAAAGAAAATTGTATTATAAAAGCAAAAAAGTAATCTCGTTTTTTTTATAATTTTAAATAATATTATATTACATTATAAAAGTAAATGGATCAATAAATAAAATGTACAAATGAAATTAATTCTTTGTTTTATCAAAAGAATAATATTAAACTTTAGTGTGTGTGAATTTACAAAATAAATCGACGTGGGTTTCAAGTTTTGTTTGTCGAGATTCTTCTTTCGAATTGATATTATTAATGACAAAAAGAAGTTGTTCGAAAAAGGATCAAAAATCATTAATTAATTTTAATTATTTGGACCTTGAGAATATATACACTTACCCATAAAGTATACAACATGTGATTTGTCACTTCCAACTCTTTCGCGGTTCGCTTATTTACGTCCTTACCTTACGCCATTACAGCCAAATCGAGGACATACGGCTATAGGTCCGATTTACGTAAAACCATCTGCACATTGCATAGCACTATGACAGCCTATAGTACTGACATGAATGATGGGTTGGCCCATGAATTCTACACTCCAACAGGGGCTCATAGATGTGTTCATTCACACCACCGATCGTAATCGTATGGTGAAAAATCCCTTTACCATCCTGCCCCTATCGGGATTCGAACCCGGTACCTCCCGCTCCAACTGCCGCAGCTTTAACCACTGCGCCACCTAGGCAGTAAGATTTAGTATGCAGTGATAAAAAATTAATTTTTTTGACACCTATAATTTTGCAAGTATACACAAAAAACATACTTGTAATAGCACAAAAATAATAAGAATTTTCAATCAAAATAAATAAACAATATTCATAAAGATGAATGAGCAAAATTGTTCGCTGAAAAAATATGTACTTTGTGAAATATTTTCAGAACGTACTGATTCCGAACAAAGAAATCGATTCCTAAATACAATGATTGTTCTAGCGATGGTACAATGTACAACTTTATTGTAACCCAGTATACGGAGTTGCCCACTGTCTGTACATATAAAGGTTCGTATTATATAGAGGTTCATTTATGTTTATTGGTTTGTTCTGATAGGATTGTATGATATAATATGTGAAATGATCTAATGAAGAATTTCTTTGAACTTAAAGAGATGAAATTGGATTT